>JAHRHJ020003663.1:0-131015 GCA_019776745.2 Taxus chinensis | reverse complement strand
GGGGTTGGCGATCAGGTGTGGAAGGAGTCCAAGACAGAGGAGTCGTTGAAATAAAAGATGGGGGGTAAAGAAGGGTTAGATGGAGGAGGGGTTGGAATGGAGGTTGGAGGGGATTGAAGGAGGGTTAGACACAAGAGGGGTTGAGATCAAGGTTGGAAGGAGTGTAAGACAAAGGAGTGGTTGGAATAAAAGTTGGGGGTTGAAGAAGGGTCGGATGGAGGAGGGGTTGGAATGGAGGTTGGAGGGGATTGAAGGAGGCTTAGAGTTAGAATGGAGGTTTGAGGGGGTGTTTGAAGGATGGTTTGGAATGGAGGTTGGAGAGAAAATGAAGAAATTGAGTATGGGGTTTAAAGGAGCATTAGACACAGGAGGGGTTGGGATCAAGGTTGGAGAGGAGGAATGGAGTTTGAAGGATAGTTGTATGGATGGGTTGGAATGGTGGAGGTTGGAGAGAAAAGGAGGAAATTGAGTTTGTGGTTTAAAGGAGCATCAGACACAGGATGGGTTGGGATCAAGGTTGGAGAGGAGGAATGGAGTTTGAAGGATGGTTGGATGGATGGGTTGGAATGGAGGTTTGAGAGAAAATGAGGAAATTGAGTTTGTGGTTTAAAGGAGGGTTAGAGTTAGAATGCAGTAGGGGAGTCTGAAGGAGGGTTGAATGGATGGTTTGGAGAGAAAAAGAGGAAATTGAGTTTGGGGTTTGAAGGAGGGTTAGACATGGGAGGGGTTGGGATCAAGGTTGGAGAGGAGGAACGGAGGTTGAACAAGTTTAAGGATGGCTGGATACAAGTTTAAGGATGGTTAGATGGATGGGTTGGAGAGAAAAGGAGGAAATTGACCTTTGTGGTTTGAAGGCGGGTTAGAGTTAGAATGTAGTAGGGGGGAGTTTGAAGGATGGTTGAATGGATGGGTTGAAATGGAGGTTGGAGAGAAAAGGAGGAAATTGAGTTTGGGGTTTGAAGGAGGGTTAGACATAGGAGGGGTTGGGATCAAAGTTGGAGAGGAGGAATGGAGGTTGGAGGAGTTTGAAGGATATTTGGATGGATGGGTTGGAATGGAGGTTGGAGAGAAAAGGAGGAAATTGAGTTTGTGGTTTCAAGGAGTGTTAGACATAGGAGGGGTTGGGATCAAGGTTGGAAGTTGTGTAGGACATAAGAGTGGTTGAAATAAAAGTTGGGGGTTTAAGAAGGGTTGGATGGATGAATTTGAATGGAGGTTAAAGAGAAAAGGAGGAATGAATTAGAATGGAGGTTATAAGGGGAGTTTGAAGGATGGTTGAATGGATGGGTTAGAGAGAAAAGGAGGAAATTGAGTTTGGGGTTTGAAGGAGGCTTAAGGAGGGGTTGGGATCAAGGTTGGAGAGGATTTTGAAGGATGGTTGGATGTAAAAAGGAAGAAATTGAGTTTGCAAGGAGTGTAGGACACAAGGAGTGGTTGAAATAAAAGTTGGGTTTGGAGAAGGGTTTGATGGAGGAGGGATTGGAGGGGATATGAGGATTAGAGTTATAATGGAGGTTAGAGGGGTTTAAAAGAAAATTAGAGTTTAAAATTGAGGTTTGATGGGTCTAAAAGAAGCTTAGAGTAAAATGGGGGATGAAGGTGTTTGAAGGAGGTTGGATATACGGGTTGGAATGGAGGTCGAAGAGAAAATGAGTAATGAAGGTTGGAGATAAAACAAGAAAATTGAGTTTGCGGTTTTAAGAAGGATTGGACAGAAGAGAGGTTGGGATCAAGGTTGGGATGGAGATTAGAGAGAAAAGGACGGATGAATGTTTGATGAAAAAGGAGGAAACTGAGTTTGGGGTTTGAAGGAGGATTTGACGGAGGAGAGGTTGGGATCAAGGTTGTGATGGAGATTAGAGAGAAAATGAGGGATTAATGTTGGCGTCAAAAGGAGGAAATGGAGTTTGTGGTTTGAATGAGGATTGGACACTGGAGGGGATGGGATCAAGGTTGGAAGGAGTGTAGTATAGAGGAGTGGTTGGAATAAAAGTTGGGGGTTAAAGAAGGGTTGGATGGAATAGTGGTTGGAATAAGAGTGGGGGTTAAAGAAGAGTTAGATGGAGGGGCTTAGAGTTAGATTGGAGGTTAGACTGGTTTAAAAGACACTTCAAGTTTAGAATTGAGGTTTGATATGTCTAAAAGAAGCTTATAGTTAAAAGGGGGGATGAAGGTGTTTGAAGGAGGTTGGAGGTATGGATTGGAATGTAGGTCGGAGAGAAAAGGAGAAATGAAGGTTGGAGGTAAAAGAATAAAATTGAGTTTGGGGTTTGACAGAGGATTGGATACATGAGAGGTTGGGATAGAGATTAGAGAGAAAAATAGGAATGACTATTGGAGGTAAAGGAGGAATTTGAGTTTGGGGTTTGAAGGAGGGATTGGACACGGGAGGGGACAAGATCAAGGTTGGAAGGAGTGTAGGACCGAGGAGTGGTTGGAATGGAGGTTGGAGGTTGGAGGAGGATCAAGGTAGGAATGAATGTTGGAGGGGTTGAAATGTAGGTTAAAGGGGATTGAAGGAGGATTAGAGTTAGAATTGAGGTAAGAGGGATTTAAAATAATATTATAGTTAAAATAAGGGATGGAGGGAATCAAAGGAGGCTTAACAGAAGCTTAGAGTTTAGAATTGAGGTTTGATGTTTCTAAAAGAAGCTTATAGTTTAGAATTGAGGTTTGATGTGTCTAAAAGTAGCTTATAGTTAAAATGGGGGATGGAGGAGTGGTTGGAATAAAAATTGGGGGTTAAAGAAGGGTTGGATGGAAGAGTGGTTGGAATAAGAGTGGGGGGTTGAAGAAGAGTTGGATGGAGGGGATCGGAGGAGGCTTAGACATATAATCGAGGTTAGAGGGGTGTAAAAGAAATCTTAAGAATTTAGAATTGAGGTTTGATATGTCTATAAGAAGTTTATAGTTAAAATGGAGGACAAAGGTGTTTGAAGGAGGTTAGATGTACGGATTGGAGTTAGAATTGAGGTAAGAGGGATTTAAAAGAATATTAGAGTTAAAATAAGGGATGGATGGGATTGAAGGAGGCTTAGAGTTAGAATGGAGGTTAGAGGGGTTTAAAAGAAGCTCAGAGTTTAAAATTTAGGTTTGATGTGTCTAAAAGAAGCTTATAGTTTAGAATTGAGGTTTGATGTGTCTAAAAGAAGCTTATAGTTAAAATGGGGGGGATGGAGGAGTGGTTGGAATAAAAGTTGGGGGTTAAAGAAGGGTTGGATGGAGGAGTGGTTGGAATAAGAGTGGGGGGTTGAAGAAGAGTTTGA
Organism: Taxus chinensis; assembly: GCA_019776745.2. Taxonomy (NCBI): domain Eukaryota; kingdom Viridiplantae; phylum Streptophyta; class Pinopsida; order Cupressales; family Taxaceae; genus Taxus; species Taxus chinensis. The sequence goes on along the minus strand of JAHRHJ020003663.1, from coordinate 127,749 downwards.
TGGAGGGGATTGAAGGAGACTTAGACATAGAATGGAGGTTCGAGGGGTTTAAAAGAAGCTTTGAGTTTAGAATTGAGGTTTGATATGTCTAAAAGAAGCTTATAGTTAAAATGGGTGACAAAGGTTTTTGAAGGAGGTTGGATGTACGGGTTGCAAAGCAAGTTGGAGAGAAAAGGAAAAAGAAGGTTGGAGGTAAAAAAATAAAATTGAGTTTGGGGTTTTGAAGGAGGGTTGGATACAGGAGAGGTTGGGATAAAGATTAGAGAGAAAAGTAGGAATGAATGTTGGAGAAAAAAGGAGGAATTTGAGTTTGGGGTTTGAAGGAGGGTTGGATGGAGGGGTTGGAATGGAGGTTGGAGGGGATTGAAGGAAAATTAGAGTTAGAATTGAGGCAAGAGGGATTTAAAAGAATCTTAGAGTTAAAATAAGGGATCGAGGGGATTGAAGGAGGCTTAGAGTTAGAATGGAGTTTAGAGGGGTTTAAAAGAAGCTTAGAGTTTAGAATTGAGGTTTGATGAGTCTAAAAGAAGCTTATAGTTTAGAATTAAGGTTTGATGTGTCTAAAAGAAGCTTATAGTTAAAATGGGGGATGAGGGTGTTTGAAGGAGGTCAGAGAGAAAAGGAGGGATGAAGGTTGGAGGAAAAATAATAAAATTGAGTTTGGGGTTTGAAGGAGGGTTGGACATATGAGAGGTTGGGATCAAGGTTGGGATAAGAGATTAGAGAGAAAAGTAGGAATGAATGTTGGAGGAAAAAGGAGGAAGTTGAGTTTGGGGTTTGAATGAGGGTTAGACACAGGAGGGGATGGGATCAAGGTTAGGAGGAGTGTAGGACAAAGGAGTGGTTGAAATAAAAGTTAGGGGTTGAAGAAGGGTTTGGATGGAGGAGGGGATTGAAGGAGGATTTGAGTTAGAATTGAGGTTAGAGGGATTTAAAAAAATCTTAGAGTTAAAAGAATGAATTTGAGTTTGGTATATGAAGGAGGGTTAGACAGAGGAGAGGTTGGGATAGAGTCTGGAAGGAGTGTAAGACAAATGAGTGGTTTGAATAGAAGTTGGGTGTTGAATAATGGCTGGATAGAGGAGGGCTATGAAGAAGGGGTGGATGGATGGGTTTGAAAGGAGGTTGTAGAGAAAAGGAGGAATGAATGTTGGAGGAAAAAAAGGAAATTGAGTTTGGGGTTTGAAGGAGGGTTAAACACAGAAGGGGTTGTGATCAAGGTTTTAAGGAGTATAAGACATAGGAGTCGTTGGAATAAAAGATGGGGGTTGAAGAAAGTTTGGATGGAGGAGTGGTTGGAATAAAAGTTGGGGGTTGAAAAAGGATTGGATTGAGGAGTGGTTGTAATGGAGGTTGAGGGGATTGAAGAAGGCTTAGAGTTAGAATGGAGGTTGGAGAGTAAAAAATAAGGGTTGAAGAAGGGTTGGATGGAGAAGTGGTTGGAATAAAAGTTGGGGGTTGAAAAAGGATTGGATGGAGGAGGGGTCGTAATGGAGGTTTGAGGGGATTGAAGAAGGATTATAGTCAGAATGGAGGTTGGAAATAAAGATAAGGGTTAAAGAAGGGTTGGATGGAGGAGTGGTTGGAATAAAAGTTTGGGGTTGAAGAAGGTTTAGATGGAGTAGGGGTTTGAATAAAAGTTAGGGGTTTAAGAAGGATTGCATGGAGGAGGGTTTGCAATGGAGGTTTGAGGGGATTGAAGGAGGCCTAGAGTTAGAATGGAGGTTGGAATAAAAGATGGAGGTTGAAGAGTTGGATGGAGGAGTGGTGTGAATAAAATTTGGGGGTTAAAGAAGGATTGGATTGAGGAGGGGTTGTAATAGAGGTTAGACTGGATTGAAGGAGGCTTAGAGTTAGAATGGAGGTTGGAGGGGTTTAAGAGAATCTTATAGTTAAATTGGGGGATGGAGGCATTTTAAGGAGAGGATTGATGGATGGGTTGGAATGGAAGTTGGAGAGAAAAGGAGGAATGAAGGTTGAAGGTAAAACAAGGAAATTGAGTTTGGGGTTTGAAGGAGGGTTAGACGTAGAAGAGTTTGGGATCAAGGTTTAAAGGAGTGTAGGACAAAGGAGTGGTTGGAATGAAAGTTGGGTGTTGAAGGAGAGTTGGATGGAGGAGGGGTTGGAATAGAGGTTGGATTGTATTGAAGGAGGCTTAGAGTTAAAATGTATGGCTGGAAGGAATGTAGGATGGTAGTGGTTGGAAATGATGATTGCCTTCCAGCCTTGATTGTGCATACATGCAATGATGCATAAATTATTCATTAAGTTACTTCGTTTCACATGACCCCTCAAAGGGGTGGTTATCATAATATGATATTAATGATGGTGACCAAGTTTATAAAAAGGACCTACATGATTGTGGAGAGAGGAAGACTAAAAATTGAAGTTTAGAAGTTGGGGGGCTAATAATCTCCCTATTGTTTCTCACATACCAATCCTTACTAGAAATTTTGTTTCAATGAGCAAGATGAAAGATGTTGGTGTATAGGTCCCGTTTAGTAAAGATGGGTATAGAATGACGTGTGAAGCTCTAGTTATCGAAAGAGGAGTGAGCACAAGAACTATGTTTAAAATTTATTCAAGCATAATAGTTGGTGCTATAAATAACTTTATTGTGTCAAAGGATAAAACTATGCAACAAGGCCCATTTCTTGATTGGTGAAAAATTAGAGGTAAAACTATCACATCAAGAAGAATTGTAGAAGGATATTTTGGTGAAAAAGGAGAACTTTCTATTATTACATTAATATATAAGTGCGTTAGAATGGTCAAAGAATCGCCACAATGAGGTTTTGTTGAAAAGCAAGTGAAAAATGGTGAGTACTTACCAAAATGAGTACTTGTAGGAGTTTAATGCGAAGAGGAAGGGAGGGTTTGTATGGGGAAAATATCGTACCTCAATCTAAGGTCATTTGTGGGGTAGATATCACCCTAATGAGACCTCAAATTGTATCTCATTGTCAAGCAAAAAAATTCCCATCTGATGTGCGTTATGTGGAAGACCTTTCCCAACAACACTTAAATCCTAGGTCCAAAGACTAGAAGGTCATTCCTAAATGAGACCTTAAGCCTAGGTCCATTAATGGGAATATATTGTTCTAATGAAAACTTTGGGTTGGGTTAGGTATAGACAAGTTATTTCCCCCATAATAACTTAAGATTGGTAAGCAAGAAATATCATACCCATGAGTTCTTACAACCACCAGAAAGGTAAAGTGGGAGTTCTCACTCCTATAAAAATTGAACAAAAAAACTTCTCAAAAGAAAATATGAATGTATTATTTCCAAAATGAGTTCTACTGGGGGAAAGGATGACCACCAGGGAAATATCCCAAGTGTGTGACTTGGTTAAAAAGAAAGAATTACTTCCGGAGGATAAAGCATTGCTTTTTCATGAAAGGTTGGACTATATCAACAAAAAAGGTTAACGCCTTTTGCAATCGAAAGGCATGGCAAAATAAATTTCAAATCACCCCTCATAATTTGAATTTTGTAAAAATTGTGTATGGAAAATAGAGTAAAGTTTCCCACTTCTACTACTCGTTTAACTAGAATATTACATGTTTAACATAGAGATGTGTTTGAACCAATGAAAATAGCCTCACACGGATATTCGTTACTTTTTCTCTTTGATATATGTTTATTCTAGGAAGACCTAAATATATTTTCTCAACAAGATATTTGAAGTGTTTGCAAATTTTAAAAAGTTCTAAGTTCATAACCAATATGTGAAAAGGATATAATTTTTATGCATGGACAATGGAGGGCAATAACGATTGAAGGAATTAGATGAATTTTGTAAAAATTGTAGAAAAATTAGGAAAAAATACAATTCCTCACACTCCTTAGCATAATGGAGTGGAAAATTGCATGGATATAACATTTTCAAAAAGTAGTGTAGACTTCGATTAGAAGTCTTGGGTTTAAGTAATGTATACTATGCGTTGTTTGGTGAGTAAATCACCTACATAAGTGTTGGTGGATAAGACCCCACAAGAAGCTTGGATAAGAAAGAAGCCATTGTTGAACAACTAAAAGTGTTTCGCTATGAAACATACTTACATATCCAAAAAGAGGAGAACAATACACGGCTTCAAGTTTTATAAGTGCACTAGTGTTGGTTATGGGAGTGGTGTAAAAGGCTATAAGCTATAGAATCCATGACTCCGAAAGGAAATTTTACATCTAGAATATTGTCTTTAGGTAATGGAAAGGATGAAAATTCACGTTAGAGAAAGATTTGGAAAGAACAACTTAACAAGCTAGGAATCCAATGGTAAAATATATGGAAATGGTCCCACTAAAAATTAAAGAGAGTTTAGGAGAGTTGAGAATCATGTCGATCAAAAGGTGTCACTGTAACAACAATTTAGAGGTATTGAAGTGATATAGGGGACTCAAGAGCATTTTCTGGAATAAAGACCTCACGAGATAACTAATTTTGAAATAACGCCAAGGAAAAGTGTAGAAGTTGATTTGGATGATAGTGATACTTCTGGAACTATGAGGTCTATAAGAGTTTAAAGAGTACATCATAAGTTTAGTCCTTCTAGTTGCAATTCATTGTTTCTATTGTTGGTGACAGATAATGAGGATACAATGAGCGTGAAGGATGCTCTCGGTTCATATTAGAGTAAATCATGAATCAGAGTAAATTTTAGTTGTGATTATCCATTAATTCATGAATATTACGGTTTTGTAATTTTTATTTGGCAAAATTTTAGGTGTAGGGATTAGGACTAGGTCTCCAAAATTTTATGGGTTCAGATTACTTTTAGGGGCCAGTTCGCATAGTGTTTACACTAAGGGATGATTATATATATATATATATATATATATATATATATATAGTGATTACGAATTATAATTCTCAATGTCAAGCACACATAAAATTTTATTTACAATTCCTTCACTTGTACCCATGGTCTTGTGGGAATTGACGATCGAAATTGACTGCCTATCGCAACCCTCCAACATTAGATGTATTTTAATCATTAATATGTTATTTTGTTGAAGTTACACATAATGCAAAATGTCATATTCACTACAGGATGTTAGCATATATCATATTGTATGCTACCGACAGGTAACATACAGTTTGCTACCATTCGGTAGCATATAATATGTTATCAGCTAGTAGCATAAATGTATGCTACCTTTTTTTAGTGATGTAGTTAAAATGAGAAAAAAAATGAGATTTTTTTGGATTGTGCCATATTTTGCAAGGACAAATTTCTCATCGAGATGATCATTTTAACTACTAACATCACAAATTTTCAAAAAATTATTTTTTCCCATATAAAAGTTGTGAAATTTGCATTATTTTCACAAAAACTAATTTTAAAAAATTGTTTATGCCATATTTTGTGAGAACAATTCTTGTGGAGCCAGTCATTTTAACTCCTATTGTTAAAAAATAAAATTTGGAAATAACATATGCTGGCCGACAACATATACTATCAGCGGATAATTAGTACCAACCAACACTGTTATCAAATGATTAGCCAAATTGTTTGAAACATGATTCCTTTAGATTCGCATAATTTCAAAATTCATTTTTTACAAATTTGCCAAGTAATATCTATGAGTGTTTTTAAGGGGGTCTTAAAACTTTCTTTTCATGTGTATTTTTTGTTGTCTTTGCATGTTCCTACTTCTTTCTATGATATGTATATTTTTTTCTAGTTTGTATTTGTGATTATCTATTTTGTCTTTGTTTTTTTCCTATTTTTTTGTTTTATGGTGAGGGAGAAGAAAACAATAGGGAAAATCTCATGGATTCTGCACAAAACCAATTCTAGAGAGACGAAATGTGAGGAGAATCGAAATATATAATGGGATATATATATATATATATATATATATATATATATATATATATGGTCACTATGTAAACAATCACAACGGGTTTTGTCCATTTATTTTCCTCATCCGTTAACTACAATGGCTTCCTAGGTTTTTAAAGAAATTTCTAAAGATAGATGTGTAGTTTAATGGTGTAAGTTTACATTGGTCTATTACATTCACACAACTAATTTATTTTTTATTATGTGTTTTAGGTCAAGTACATGATGGGGAGGGGAAGGGGGAGCATAAAAAGAAGAAGAAAATGGATAGATATTGAATAATATCTATGGATCAAATGGGTGATGGTTTTGACTCACATGTATTCTAGTATTTGATATTCTATCTCAAATTGGTTTGACATATTCACACAACTAATTTATTTTTTATTATGTGTTTTAGGTCAAGTACATAATGGGGAGGGGAAGGGGGAGTAGAAAAAGAAAAAGAAATGGATACATATTGAATAATCTCTATGGAGCAAATGGGTGATGGTTTTGACTCACATGTCTGCCATTATTTGGGGTTATGTCTTTTTTCATTTTTATTAAATATATACCTTATATATATTTCTTTTTTGGGTCATTTTACCTTTTTTTATTAATTATAATCGAATATGTTACTTTTTGTAGGGTATTTATTCGTTGTCTAAGATCTATCATGTTACACCCACATTTTTGTGTCGTTGGAAGAAAATGATACATCCACCTAATATATGTGGTGCCCCTATTTTATTCATTGAGAAGGGAGTGGTGTTGACACATAATGGTCTCCTTTACAGCGTATCCCGACAGGTGGATGACCTCAACCCCTATCCAATATCTACATGTACTCAAAGGATGTGTTTCCCTTCTCAACTCTATGCCATTGTGCTCGCCTGCAATTATGCTCATGTAAAAGTTAGAGATCGCCATGCTACTTCATATCACTCATATCTACAAGGTCAGCATGACACCTCTCGCGCCTCTCGTTATTCTTTCCATTTTCGAGAGTCATATGCTCCATCACCATGACACATTAGTGCGGAAAAATTAATGTTGTTAGTTACCTATTAGTGAAAATATTTTTAAAAAGCTAACCAAATTATTAATAAATATGGTCATAAATAACGCTTTAAATTGATATCTATTTTTTGTTTTCACACAAAGAGAGAGAAAAGATAAATAAGATAAATGTACTAGTTCAAATTATAGTTTACATTAAAGGAAAAATTAAACGAAGATAAGTGTGCATAAAACATAAACCAAATTCTATTTCACATTAAAGGAAAAGGGGAAACACAAACCAAATGCTATTTTTTTGGTTTCTTAAATAGTCATGAATAATCGTTAAGAAGGAAAAATGTTTTAATGTCTAAAAAGCTACACATCAAATGATAGTGAGGTAAAGAGTAGGAGTTCCCATCCTTCATTGCAATTAACAACAACAAATAAAAATATAGATGAAGTTACATCATCCATCAAACTTCTATTGAATTAAGTTCAATAATTGTAAAAGAAATCAACGCACAATTATTGTGGCACTTATATTGAGGACACATGAGAAAACAAGGTTTCCAAGGAAGTTGCATACATATATAAGATCATTTGATTAGTAAAATTAATAATTGAAATCCATGAGAAACTATACAAAAATATAATTGTGTAGACAATCAAGGTGAAATAATGAAAGGTGAAATTCAAAATCCCACAAGGAGGGAACCTTTTGACCTTGACCCTGGCCCTGATTCGCCAAAGGGGCAGGTGGATTATTGTGCTAGAGGCCATGTAGAACAACCTTCCTTGGCTGATAGAGTTTTAGGAGAGCATGTTGTGCCTGATTTTCCTCCCCGCCCTCCTCTGAATCGTATTTGGGATGCAAATGGCCCGTCTTTATTTGTGTCAGAAGCATTGGTAAATAGAGAAAGAAAAAGGTAAGGATTTTCTCTCATCGATAATTTTGTAAGTACCAGGCCCAAAATTGATTCAGTTATAGTAATGGGAAAAGAGAAAATCATCACTATTGGGATGTATTGAAATGGTTTCCATTTCACATACATTGTGCATGTTCCAGTTTAGAGTGGAGGATGAATTCCTCAAAGTGATTAATGGAGGTCCCTAGTTTTTCGGGAAAATAGTGTTGCACCTATCTAGATGCCACCCTAGCTTGGACATGGGGAAATTCGAACCTAGTGCCTTCCCTATATAGATTAGGCTTCCTACTTTGGCTCTTGTGTTTTGGGAAAAGACGTCCTTATGGGGATTGCCAAGGTGTTGGGGGATCTGTTTAAAACTAGATCCCACCACTCTTGCTCGGACGATCATGATCTCTACAATGATGTGTGTGAATGTGATTCTAGTAATTCTCTACCTTCTTCCACTCTCTCATTTCATCTCTGGGAGTGTTTGACGAAGCTTTAGAATTTTATTTTTCCACGATAATGTTTTCCCTGTCAAATTTTATCCCAACGTCTGCAGATACGTTTTCATCTCTAATTGGACACAACATGGTAGGTCTATTTTGTCACTTGTCACTTTTTTCACAATTGTAAAAAATTCCCAATTGGTCTCATGGCTCCCAATGATTTCTAATTGGCTATTCAAAATATGAAGTGGCAAAGAAAATTTCTTACTTTTTCCCCCTGAAGATGTACACCTTTTCATAAATCAAGCGATTGTGGAAAGGCAGCCCCTTCTTGTGTTTTGAGGCATTATGGCAAAAGGAATGAAAATATAAAAGGAATGCCTAAGGCCCACAAAAGGACACATGGTGGTTTGAAAAGTCAAAGGTGGAGAGGCGGATCATTGGAGCACTTTGAAGATTTTTGCCTTTTTGTGAAAAGGAGCAAAGTTATAAAGTGAGCCGTGATTCCGTTGGGGACCAAATAATGTCACATGTTTGAGTCAGCATTGAAAATTCAAAGCGGGGAGGTGGGTCACCAAGCACTTTGGGAAATTTTAGCTTTTTTTGAAAAGGAGTAAAGTATAAAAGTGAAGCCGCGACCCCCATGTGGGGCCCAGTGTTGAAGCCAAGTGGGGAGGCGGGTCACTTTTTGAGATTCTCAGCTTTGTTTTGAAAAGGAATGAAAGTCATAAAGTAAGCCACAGCCCCGTTGACACCCAGGAAAGCCATGTAAATCCTATATCAAAAGTGGATGGGTGGGCCAAATTGTCCAAAAATGCACAATTTCTTTAAGTGATACAAAATGTGAAAAGCACCCCCAGGCCCGCTTCAACTCAAATCTTTTCCACGTGGATGAATCAATTTTGAAGTTGTGAAAGACAAAGTTAACGGCTATGATACAAGGCATTTAGTTTTGCCTCCATTAACGCTCCAGGACCTCAAGAGATTCGAATGCATTTCATCTTTTATTGTTAATTTCATGGTCTCTTGTCATTTTTTATCAGTGAAGTGCAATCAGAATTGTTGTGGAGCTCAATTTGTGAACTCGAGAAGTGTGAAAGTTGTTTTGAATTAGAATTTCTTGGGCACCTGCAGAAAACACCAAGATGAAGAAAGAGCAAGATGCAGAGGAAAAGGATGAAGAGAAGGAAGCTGCATCAAGGATGATCAACAGATGCATTCTTCCTCTTTTTTGTGTTTGTCATGTTTTCAGAATCAGGAGGGAATGCTCCAAATAATTTTCCAGAAGTGATAACTAGGCGCCCCAGTTAAAAACAACCGGTGGAAATAATTGAAAAAGCTTATCTTTTGTACACCTGGCAGCTTTTGGGTGTAAATTTGTTAAATATCACTTTCTGGAACAAATCTGTAACAAACAAAGTATTCCTCGAATATTCTTCTTTTGGGGGGAAAATTTGATGTAGTGAGTGATAAAAGGTATAAATGGAATGAGAATACTCTTGCAAAAGGGGGTTAATTTTTCTGAGAAAGTTTGAGAAAAACCATTTTCCCAAGAGACCATCTGAGAAACCCAGTTTATTTCCCTATGTTTTTAAATCTAATCATGTCAAGATGGTTGCAAGTGTACAACCATTGACAAGCTCTGAGATTGTTGAAGAAACTCTCCCCTGCTGATGAATCTAGTGAACCTTGAATGAATCTGTGTTGATCATGAGCATAATTGTGTTTGCTTTTATTTCATAATGTTTTCAAATAGTTTTTCTTGTTCCTGTTGCAATCTTATGTTAAAATCCCTCTAAATCATACAAGATCTTATCCATGTGGTAGTATTGTGGCATTTGCAATTTCATTATGAGAAGAGCTTTCATCTTGTAATGAAATAAACAATTTAAAATCACTTTACTTTCATTATGTTGATAAAGATTGTTTGTTAGCCTATGAGTGTATCTTAGGCATGACTAATCAGGAATTCACAACATTTAATTGATTCTTTAAAACGAGACTTTGCGTTGAATTCTTGAAGAGTGTATGAAATCCGTGCATCTCTGGGCCTCCATTGATACACACCTTCTGGTTGAAGGAATATTTTGGATATTTTGAAGCATTTTGTCTGTGAGTGTTCCAATATTTGTAAAGGCTCTCAAATATTTGGTATAATCAACTTTATCTTGCTTAACTTCCCACCAAAAACTTCTCAAATGATGAATCCTACATGAACTACCCCTGTTTGTACTGTGTATCCACAAAGATTTAACAAATTTCACTGCCAAAATATGCAGAGACAATCAGGTTTCAATTATTGTCTTTAGTAACCTGAACCTTGTCCAGGAAACATCTCCACTCTCTAGTGTGACAACTCGTGAGAGTTAGATTGTGTTGTATTGATCATATTTTCTCAAGGTTTTCATGAAAATTATGCAAAGAAGGATCTCTTGATATCCTTCACCAACACGGGTTACAGAATGGGTCCTCTCACCCTGGTTGAAGGCACAACCTAAAGTAGTGAGGGTAGATCAAACCCTTAGTAAGGTGCTATCCATTTCTCCAACGCCTGAGTGACAAAGAGTCAGTTGAATCCCCTCCCTGGCTACAAAATGACTTATATCATGATTTTTCTATCTCTAAGCATCCTGCCAGTTTCGTGATGCTGCTCAGCCCTCACAGGAGAATCAATTTGGATACCAACACCAAAGTGGCACCATTGTTGAGGATTATTTGAATTTTTATTGTCAGGGATTATTTGAACACCAGGACCTTATTTGAAGTACAAATTTTTATACACATACATGACCCTGGTAATGTTTCTTACATGATTTAAGTGCAAATACGTTGTTTAAACGTCATCCTTTGTTGAGATTTGTAAGATTTGTGCAAGATTACAAGTTCATTGTGTAGTATTTCTAGTTTCTAGTGGTTATTGCACTAAATTTGCATCAATAGTGATAAATGTGGGTAAAGGAAGGTCAGATCTGTTAAGCTTTGTAGAAATTAAGCATTGATAGACACTTGACAAGTTACTTATAGTGCATCTGCACAACTAAGGTGAAAATCCTTAGTGGCGACTCCATGTTGAATTGAAATTTTGATGATTACCAGTGTCTTAACCTATGTCAAGTGAAATTTTTCATTAATATTTGCAAAGCTAGAGGGAAGAAGGTATTTCTTCACTAGGGATCCTACTAAAAAGTTATTTCCAGAACTAGGAAAAGAAAATTCAGAAGGAAAATAAGTCTGGAAAGTTGTTGGAAATCAAGAATCAAAAAAGGAGATATCAGTTCTGAAAGGTGATCAATCTGTGGTTGAAGATTACCATACATCTTCAAGTGATTCTGAACCAAGTAATCTTTATATAAATTTGAGTTCTCCAACTAGGAGAGGGCCATCATTTGTGTCTGAAAAGTGTGCCTCTCAGTTTTCCCCTGTTTCTTCCAAGGTTGATAGGGTTTTCCAAGAAGCTGAGTCATTAGAGAATATCTATTTTGAAAGCTATACTCCTGTGCTCCAAAGACCCCTCGTTCCCTATCATTTTGTTTCTCCTGTAAATTCACCACCTCAAGGCAATATGGCCCAACCTCCACCTAGACCTCCTTTTGTTGTCAACACTTTTGGACCTATAGATTTCAGAGGTATGGATGGATATCCTAATATGGTGCCACAAGATGTCAGAAATAGGTTGCCAAAATTTCAAGGGAATAATGCCATCACTGGTGACCACCATTTAAGACTCTTTGTCAATATGATGGAAGATTTTGAAATTGAGTTTGAAGACATGTATATAAAACTTTTATTCATACTCTTGAGGAGGATGCACGTGACTGGTACAAGGATTTACCAGATAATTCAATAGATTCATGGACCGAGATGAAAAATGCCTTTAGATTGCAATATGGGGATAAGACAGATCCCAGGTTCCTTTTATCTAAATTTGAATATATAAAGAAAAATCCAAATGAATCTGTCCATGATTTCAATACTAGGTTCAATAAGACCTTGAATAGGCTACCTATAATCCTAAGGCCAAGTGATGAATCCTGTTTGATTAAGTATTCTAATGCTTTTGATAAAAAGGTTGCTTATTACTTAAGAGATAAAAACCAGGGAACATTGAGGCAAGCCTTCACTATGGCTTTACAAATTGAGAATAATATTAAGGTAGTTGGAAAGCCTCCTAAGAGGGAAGGTGTTAAGTTGATCAATCCTGAAAATCCTCAATCAGGTAAGGTTGTGGATCTGGAAGAGGTTGTAAAAACTTTGGCTGGAGCAGTTAAAGAGATATCCTATAAACTGGCCAGAGCAGAAAAAGGGATAGGACAAATTTCCCAGGGTCAACATAAGCCACAAGGTCAAGAGAGATTTGGAAATCATCCCAGAGGTGATCATAGACCAGATGATAAAGAGAAAGGGCTCATGGGATCAGGAAATAAACAACCTCAACCCTGGGAGAATAGATTGGTTCCTGATCCTTTGACTGCCAGGGTTGCTACTGTGGAGGAGGCCAATGTTATCGAGTGGTGTGATAGGTGTTTATTACCACACTCCCCATGTGATGTAGATCAAGAAGTTGAGGAAGTAGATGATGATGAGACATATGATGATGTGTGCATGATGGAATGCCCTGCAAACTCACAGCAGGGGGCAACCTCAACTGAATTGATAAGTGCCAGAACTATTGAAAACTTCTGGGATTGTGTTCACCGGGTATTACCTCTTCCTCCTATTAATACTTTTGAAATTGATATGGTGCAAGCATTTGATCTGCCTAATCATGATTTTGAATACTTAAGGGCCTTGATGATTAAAAAGTATGATGGAGGGATCCCTTCTGAAGAGGACAGGAAACTGTTGATGAATGCAGTAGTTTCTCAGGAGAAAGAATATAACACCAGAAGTAAGGTTGTCAAAGGGGGAGGGCCACAAACCAAGCCAAAAGTTCCAGTTCTTACCAATATCCTGAGGGAAACCCCTAAGAAAGATACATCTGGAAAAGGCCTAACTACCCCAAATAAAACTTGTGCTCCTGCCCATGCCCAGACTCTGAAAACTCCTATACTATCAGAGGAAGTGGTGAATCTCCCTCCTAATACTGCCCTACCCAAATATGTTCCTTGTGACATAGCCCAAATCTTGAGTCAGATCAAGGTCACTGTTCCCATTGTTGAATTACTCAGGATCCCTGAGCATAGGAAAAGGGAATTTGAATATTTGGGATTCAAGGAAGAAAATATTACTCAGGGAAAAAGTGTTAATAATGTAGAGATTCCTCCTATTATTGCAGAATCAGAAATACCACAAGCATTGGAGGAACTGGGTGAATCATCTGAGGTATATTTGGGAACTTCTCTGGTTGAATCTCAGTTGGATGTTGATCCATTTTTTACCACTTTGATTATTAAAGATAGGCTGGTACATAACTGCATGTTTGATTCAGGAGCCTCATGTAATGTAATGCCTCTTGAGGTAATGAATGAGTTAAATATCAAGGTAACAACAACTTTTGGGAAATGTACTGCTATGGATTCAAGAGAAGTGCCAGTAATTGGATATGTCAAAGGAATGGTAGTGCAACTAGCAGCTTATCCAGGAAAATGCTTAACCATGAATGTGGTTATTGTGGATTGTCCTGCCAAGTGGGGGATGTTATTATCTAGAAAATGGGCAGCTAGTGTGGGTGGAAGTGTGCAAATGGACATGTCTTATGCAACCATACCAATTGAGGGAAGCCTTGTGAAGTTATATGGTGAGAAGAAGATGTTACATCTCATTGAGGACCCTAACAATGCTTCTTATGAAGTATTGTACACAGATGTTGATGTTGATAACTTTGTGGGATATGCTGATTGTAAGGAGCATAAAATTGATGAGTCAAAGTATCCTGAGTAGGTAGGTTCTCCTTGGACCTTGATGTTTGATGGAGCATGTTCTAGATTTGGTAATGGCACTGGTGTTGTTTTGATATCTCCAAGCCAAGAGGTTTTTAACTTTTCTTTTAAACTCAATTTTGAGTGTACAAACAATATTGCAGAGTATGAAGCACTGTTGTTGGGTTTAAGGATTGCTTGGAAATATGGTGTCAAGGATATTATTGTTAAAGGGGATTCAGAGCTGATAGTCAAGCAAGTTAGAAAATTGTATGCAACAAAGAATCAAAGAATGAAACAGTATAAGCATGCAGTTTGGGACTTCATTGAAATGTTTGATTCTTTAAATATAATACATCATGATAGGAGCTATAATACTGTAGCAGAAAAATTGGTAGTATTGGGATCTAGGTTTGAAAATTGTACAATGTCTCCCTATTGTGAATATGATATTGAAATATTGACCAGGCCATCTGTCCCTGACAATATCAAGCACTGGCAGGTGTTTGAAGATGATGCTCAGGTCCAAAGGTTTCTACAGAATAAAGGAGAATTTTCCAATCAAAGTATGGACTGGGAACCAATGGTTTGTGCAGGTGAAGGAAAAGAGACCTTATTTGGTAAGGACATTATCCAATTGAAAACTAATACTATTCCTAGAGGTTTGGTTGCACTGGAATCAAATTTTGATAATGTTGACTGCATTATTAATAGACACATGTCAGCCTCGAGGGATGTTGAGGAACATAACCTGGGCACAAAGGATAAACCTAGGAGAATATGGCTAGGCAACAACTTGAATAGAGAAGAAAAGCAATCATATGTCCAATTGCTAAAAAAGTACTAGGATTGCTTGGCTTGGTCATATTCAGAATTGAAAGCATATAGGGAAGACCTTTTTCAACATGAAATACCCCTGGAAGCTAATGCCAAGCCATTTAGGTAGAAACAAAGACCAATTAATCCCCTCCTTTCCTCAAAAATGCAAGAAGAGTTGAAAAAGTTAAGGGATGGAGGAATTATATAGCCTACAAGATACTCCTCATGGGTAGCAAACCTGGTACCTGTTCGAAAGAAAAATGGGGATATAAGATTGTGTGTTGACTTCAGAAATTTAAATAAGGCATCAATCAAGGACAACTATCCCTTGCCAAATATGGATAACATGTTGCAATTAGTTACTGGTTCTGAGTTGTTATCCACTTTGGATGGTTTTTCTGGGTATAACCAAGTGGTTGTGAAGCAGTCAGAGAGAATCAAAACCACTTTCACCACTCCATGGGGAACCTATGTGTATGTCAGAATGTCATTTGGCCTGATGAATGTTGGAGCCACATTTCAAAGAGTAATGGATGTAGCATTCTCTGGATATATAAATGATTTCATTGTTGTGTATCAGGATGATGTGACAATTTTTTCAAGGAAAAGAAGTGATCACCTGCAACATTTAGAAAAGATGTTGTTAAGATGCAGGGAATATGGTATATCACTGAATCCTAAGAAGTGCCATTTTGGGGTTCAAAAGGAAAAGTTTCTTGGACATATTGTGTCAAAAGAAGGGGTCATGATTGATCCTGAGAGAGTGGAAGCCATTAGTAAAGTTCCTATTCCAAGAACCAAAAAGGGAATTCAATCCTTTTTTGGGAAATAAATTTTATTAGGAGATTTATTTCCAACTTTGCTGAATTGAACTATCCCAATCACCAGTATGTTGAAGAAAGATCAGAGTATCAGATGGGAAGAAGCAGTTATTCAAGCCTTTACTGGGATTAAGGAAGCATTGAAGAATGCCCCTGTTTTAGCAGCTCCTGATTATAAAAAGGCTTTCCAAATGTTTTCCTTTGCTTCAGAGAATACTATTGCATCTGTGTTGTTACAAAAGGATGATGAAGGAGCTGAAAGACCAATTGCTTTCTTTAGTAAAGCATTACAAGGAGCAGAACTGAAGTATACTATCATGGAGAAACAAGCCTTTGCTTTGGTCAGGGCCACAAAAATCTTTAGGCCATATATTTTGAGCTCTAAAGTTATAGCTTATGTTCCCCATACCATGGTTAAGGATATCCTATCAGAGATGGAAATTTCAAGTAAAAGATGCCGATGGGAAATAAATTGCAAGAATATGATATGGACATCTAAACTACAAAATTGGTCAGAGGATTGGGCCTAGCAAAGCTAATGGCAGAAAGCAACCTGCAAACAGTTGAGATAAATGAGGTTGAAGAAGAAAGATTGAATATTCTTGAGAAAGTGACAAATTCTGAATGGTACAAGGATATTATTTTTTATCTCAAACATCTACAGTGCCCTGAGTATTTAAGCAAGAATCAAAAGAGAGCACTTAAGTTAGCCTCCCAGAAATACATCATCACTGATTATGGGTTAGCTTGGAAGAACCCTGAGGGAGTTCTTTTGAGATGTATCACTGAGGATGAAGCCCCAAAAATAATTGATGATTTCCATGGAGGAGTTTGTGGAGGGAATTTTGCTGGAAGAGTCACAACTCATAAAATCTTAAGGGCTGGTTACTGGTGGCCAACTCTTTTTAAAGATACAACTCTACTGGTAAGAAAGTGTGAGAGTTGTCAACATTTTTTAGGAAGATTGAAAGCTTCAGGCTCCCTCCCTTTGCAGCCTGTATCAATTGAAGCCCCATTTAAGAAGTGGGGAATGGACTTCATTGGTGAGATTTCAGATTCTTCAAGTGTAGGCCACAAGTGGATATTAGTGGCCACTGATTACTTCACCAAGTGGGTGGAGGAAATCCCTACCAAGAAAGCTACCCACCAAATTGTTATGGACTTCATTCTGAATCATATAATTTGTAGGTTTGGAGTGCCTACTAAGATAGTTGCTGACAATGCTATGAGTTTTTGAGCCAAACCTTTGGTAGCCATGTGTCATGAGTATGGGATCAATTTAGCATATGCTTCAAATTATAATCCCCAAGGTAATGGACAAGCAGAATCAAGTAACAAGAATTTTTTGAAGATAATCAGAAGGACCTTGGAGTTAAACAAATGGAAGTGGGGTGAGCAGTTGAAGTTTTTTGTTTGGGATGATAGAATTACTGTTAAAAGAGCTACTGGAAAAATTCCATTTGAGTTGGTGTATGGAACTCAAGCTCTACTTCCCCTGCATATGCAATTATCTTCTTACCAATTTATCCAACAATTGGAGGACCAGGAGGTCAGTCCCTATGATGCTCGTATTAATCAAATTGTTGAATTAGATGAAGAGAGAAGAGAATCCCACCAAAGACATGTGAAGTTCAGGGAAAAATTGAAGAAATTGTTTGATAAAAAGGTAACTCCAAGAGTTTTCAGTGTGGGAGATCTTGTGCTATTGTGGGATAGCAGACATGAGGATAAGGGAAAACATGGAAAGTTTGATGCATTATGGATGGGCCCTTATTCTATTGATATTAGGATTGGTGAGCACACCTTTTTCCTAAAAGACTTAGATGGGGAATTGCTTGAGTTTCCTGTTAATGGCAGGCACTTGAAACATTTCCTTGATTGATTTCTCAGAATCAAGGTACACATCATTGTACAGTGTATAGTCTTTTGTTTTTTTTCTGTTTTCACATTTTTCTGTTTTGGTTTCTCCTGGTCCTTGGTGACCAGTTCTTGTTGGTTTCTCAGTTCGATCTTGGGAGGTTGGTTATTGTTTCTTTGTTTTGGAGGTCAGTTCTTGACTCTATTTCCCAATGGATTTTTGGCACATGGTCTGCTATGTTGTTCTTACGGCACTCACTGGGAGTGCCCATCCCCGAGTCAGAGCCGATGTTGGTGCTCGATTCAATCTCACCCTGTTTGTTCAAAAAAAATTCAGTCTGCATGGTTTGAAGTATTTTTGTCTCCCTGTGTGGATGATTGAAAAATTTTATCTTTATCAGGTGTTGTTGTTAAATCCTTTTCTATGGTCATGGATCACGTTGAGCCTGTATTGTTTACAATTTCTCTCCATGAGAGACCATTTTGTTATTTGGGCATGAATGGTGGGGTTTCCCCTTCTTTTTATTTTTCCACGGTCATGTTTTCCCTGTCAAATTTTATCCCAACATCCATGGATACGTGGTCATCTCTAATTGGACACGGCATGGCGGGTCTATTTGGTGAACTTGTCACTTTTGTCACAAAAAAAATGTCAATTGGTCCCGTGGCTCCGATGATTTCTAATTGGCTATCAAAAATATGAAGTGGCAGAGCAAATTTCTTACTTTGACCCCAAAGATGTACACGTGTCATAAGTCAAGCGGTTGCGGGAAGGTGGGCCCTTTTTGTGTTTTGAGGCATTATGAGGAAAGAGTTAAAAGGTAAAAGGAATGCCTAAGAAAAAGGACACGTGGCCAAAGTTAAAAGTAAGGCCCGCATCAGAGGACTTTGAAGTTTTTTAGCTTTGTTTTTGAAAAGGAGTAAAAGTTATAAAATGAGCGTGACTCCGTGGGGACCAGATAAAGCCATGTGTTGAGTCATCTACATTGAAAAGTTCAAAGAGGGAGGTGGGTCATCGGAGCACTTTGAAGTTTTTTAGCTTTTTTTTTGAAAAGGAGAAAAAAGTTATAAAGTGAGTTGCAACTCCATTGGGGACCAAATAAAGCCATGTTTGAGTCAGCATTGAAAAGTCAAAGCAGGGAGGTGGGTCACCAGAGCACTTTGGGAATTTTGGCTTTTTTGTGAAAAGGAGTAAAGTTATAAAGTGAGCCACAGCCGCGTTGTAACCTAGGTAAAGCCACGTGTTGAGCATATATCAAAAGGGAAGGGTGAGACAAAATGTCAAAAAATACACATTTTCTTTAAGTGATACAAAATACAAAAGTACCCCTAGGCCCACTTCAGCTAAGATATTTTCCACGTGGACGGCTCAATTTTGAAGTTGTGAAAGACAGAGTTAATGACTATGATACAAGGCATTTAGTTCTTCCACCATTAACGCTCCAGGACCTCAAGAGATTCAAATGCATTTCATCTTTTATTGTTAATTTCATGGTCTCTTGTCATTTTTATCAGTGAAGTGCAATCAAATTGTTGTGGAGCTCAATTTGTGAACCCGAGAAGTGTGAAAGTTGTTGTTTTGAATCAGAATTGCTCAGGCACCTGCAAAAAACCACCAGGATGAAGCAGAGCAAGATGCAGAGGAAAAGGATGAAGAGAAGGAAGTTGCAGGCGCAAAGGATGATCAACAGGCTTACGCACATTCTTCCTCTTTTTTGTGTGCATCATGTTTTCAGAATCAGGAGGGAATGCTCCAAATAATTTTCCAGAAGTGACAACCAGATGCCCCAGTTAAAAACAACTGGTGGAAATAATTGAAAAATCTTATCTTTTGTACACCTGGCAGCTTTTGGGTGTAAATTTGTTAAATATCACTTTCTGGAACAAATCTGTAACAAACAAAGTATTCCTCAGAATATTCTTGTTTTTGGGGGGAAATATTTGATGTAAAGTGAGTGATATAAAGGCATGAATTGGAGATGCTAAAGGGGGTTAATTTTTCTGAGAAAGTTTGAGAAAAACCATTTTCCCCTGAGAGACCATCTGAGAAACCTATTTATTTCCCTGTGTTTTTAGATTTGGTTATGTCAATATGGTTTAAAGTGTACAAACATTGACAAGATCTGAGATTGTTGAAGAAACTTTCCCCTGCTGATGAATCTAGTGAACCTTGAATGAATTTGTGTTGATCATGAGCATAATTGTGTTTGCTTTTATTTCAGAATGTTTTCAAATAGTTTTTCATGTTCCTGTTGCAATCTTATGTTAAAATCCCTCTGAATCACACAAGATCTTATCCACGTGGTAGTATTGTGGCATTTACAGTTTCATAAAGATGAGAGCTTTCATCTTGTAATGAAATAAACAATTTAAAATCATTTTACTTTCACTGTGTTGACAAAGATTGTTTATTAGCCTATGAGTGTATCTTAGGCATGACTAATCAGGGTTTTCAACATTTAATTGAATCTTTAACATGAGCCTTTGTGTTGAATTCTTGAAGAGTGTATGAAATCGTGCATCTCTGGGCCTCCATTGATACACACCTTCTGGTTGAAGGAATATTTTGGCTATTTTGAAGCATTTTGTCTGTGAGTTTCCAATATTTGTAAAGGCTCTCAAATATCTGGTATAATCAACTTTATCTTGCTTAACTTCCCACCAAAAACTTCTCAAATGATGAATCCTACATGAACTACCCCTATTTGTACTGTGTATCCACAAAGATTTAACAAATTTCACTGCCAAAATATGCAGAGACAATCAGGTTTCAATTATTGTCTTTAGTAACCTGAACCTTGTCCAGGAAACATCTCCACTCTCTAGTGTGACAACTCGTGAGAGTTAGATTGTGTTGTATTGATCATATTTTCTCAAGGTTTTCATGAAAATTGTGCAAAGAAGGATCTCTTGATATCCTTCACCAACACGGGTTACAGAACGGGTCCTCTCACCCTGGTTGAAGGCACAACCTAAAGTAGTGAGGGTAGATCAAACCCTTAGTAAGGTGCTATCCATTTCTCCAACGCCTGAGTGACAAAGAGTCAGCTGAATCCCCTCCCCGGCTACAAAATGACTTATATCATGATTTTTCTGTCTCTAAGCATCCTGCCAGTTTCGTGATGTTGCTCAGCCCTCGCAGGAGAATCAATTTGAATGCAATAATCGAGGATTTCAGACCCTGACCCTTAAAATCGTTGAGTGTGGGTGTTGTGCAACTAAAATCTCTCCATGGGGCCCTTTTTAATTGATTTAATATTGCACTTCAAAGGAAAAAAATGTAGATCTGGGAAACCCTTCTGCAACCAATAGTTGTGAGTCAGATGTGGATGTAGTTATGATCTGGTGTTGCTACAGGATGACTTGCTCCCTCATGAACTTCTGGGCTTAAACCCCCACATTAAAATAGTGGCCTCCCCCTCTGATTATGGGTGTTTGATATGAGAATTATGACAGTGAACATAGAAGACCCAAAAGTTGAGATATCATTGCAGGGCTGCCCTTTGAACCTTGTATCAAATGAGATGACCTCATTTGAAGATTCTTTTGAATAAAAGTGATAGAAAAATGAATTAGATGAAGAGAGTTTCTCTAAAGGGAAATTAGAAGTGGTATTAGATCTGGAAGAACATGGAAATGAAAAAAATGTTGAGATGCCTAGTATAAATTCATCTCCCTCTCTGTTAAACCCTAACTCCCTTCAAATCTGACAAGTCTAATAAGGTCCTCGGTATCGAGATTACATTGTAATGACTTTTGGCTTTCGGGAGGACCCTCGTTCCCATGATGAAGATGATGTTTGGAACCTAGTTTGTCGTATAAAATGTAAAGTCAAGAAGGTTCTATTTATGACCCGCTTTTGGGTTGTGTTTTGGTTGTGTCCTGGTTGTGTTTTGGTCCTGTTTTTCTCGCGGCTAGGATGCTCGTGTTGTTTTTGTGTTTTTGGTGTTTTCCCGTATATGTGGGCTTTAGCATTTTTGTATCTAGGTAGGGCCCCCAATCAAAAAAACCCTTACCCTTAAATATGTAAAAAAATATGCAAATGTATTTAATGGAAGAGGTGATACCATGACCATATCTTTTCAAGCCATTTTATTTTTGCATGTATGTTGGAAAGGTATTTGTAAAATATGATATCATAAAAGTACAGATTGTTTCCTACGACATTTTCTGACAAAATATGAAACTCTTCATATAAAAAAATTCAAATTCATATCTTATAACATAGCAAATATATGAAATGTAATAGAAAACATAGAGGATTATCTATACAATATTTTTCTTAATGAATTTTGTTTATTACTTTTATGTAAGATTTTTTCGACATGTTTCTTTGGTTCCTTTGTAGATTTTGAGTTATCGATTGGAATGCCCATCTTCTTCAATTTGTGGGGAGGCTCATATTTTTCACGTATTCCATAGAATCATAAGCTAAACCAAATCATCTAAAATGTGGACCAATAATGGAGAACTTTGAAAGGTAAATTGCACATGTATTTGTATAACATAGTCAAACCTTCAACATTCTTGCAATATCTAGTTTTGGACATCTACTCTTCCTAAAATGCAAAACATTAACAATACATTAGCTCCTTTTAAATTTGTCTTCCCTTGAAAAGTGTTTGGTTATCAAATTTAATCTAACTGGAGTATTAGGGATGGTGCTTGAAATTTTAATTTATGGCAACCAATAACGAAACTAAATAGGGAAACAACCGCACAAAAAAGTAAACAATGTATGTTAGTTTTCGAGGAAGCAACATGATAATAGTATAAGGAGCATATAAAGCTATAATGAAAAGTAGAATCCATTTTAGAAGCATTGTTTGTTTAGAGGGGATAAGAATGCAAAAGGACACGAGGAACGAGTGATTTCTCTTCGGTGAGTAGCTTTAACAACATTCGTGCAACACAATCTACCACACAACTTGGGGTATATAGATGTTACCTCATAAGGGGAAAGCTCCATCAGGTGATAAAAATTCCTGACTTTAACAAAGGCGCATGCCCTCACAAATAGAAAGAAATAAAATAAAATGGGGGGATCACATTTTTTTAGCTACAAACAATTACAACTAAACAATGCTACATAACTTTACATATAAAATGTGTTAGCACAATTTAGATAAAAAAAATCAAGGGGTTAAATGAATATAATATTCAATAACCAATACAATCTTTATTCGATAAGTTGTTTTTGATGGAAATCACCATTTCAATTACACAAATCCGAATGCAAGGGAGAATCCTAAAAGCATATGTAGGCTTTAAAAATGTTAACACCATGTACGGTACAAAAACTTACGAGAAATTATTTCACAAACTAAACAACCACCACCACGTATCATTATCAAGGACATCAACTTGAAGGAAACACATGCAAGAATCCATACCACAAATTTTTGATACTCAACATTTGCAAAACATAAAATGAGATTAACAATCGAGTTCTCTAAATGTTATGTTTTTTTTTAGAAAATATATCAATAATCCTAATCTTTTACAATTTAAGACTATAATATAATGAGAAATAAAAGGCTTAGATATGAACATGTAAGGGAATATATTATGTTATAAATGAACGCACAAATGGGCACAAATGGAAAACTATTACTCATACAAGAAAATACAAAACCTACATTTTAGAATGAATCGATAAAGAACCATTCTAAGAACATCAACTCTTCTATGTGTTACAACTATGTTGAGAATTTCTTTAAAAAAAACTACCCACTTTTATCGACATTACACATTGTATTTTTAGCCAGAGACAGGAAAATATGCCCTATGTAAGCTTGAAGCAATTTAAACAACACTTTAAATTCTGCCACTTATATATTGTTATAATTATACACAACACCTCTTGTTAAGTCTTTGCTTAATTATTTGCTTTGTTTTTTCCAACCTTGAAATTGAAGAATTTATCATGTGCTAACATTAAAAACGGGTAAAGTTATTCTTGATCACAATGAATTCAGCGAGAAGCTGTAAGATATTTATAACATTTGTTGGCCATGAAATAATTTTCCTAACAATTTGGAAGCAAAAGACGCGACGACCCTTCCTGATTCGTGGTGTTGAAGCACAAGGGCCAACATGTGGATGCCATCAACTCCATTCCAATATGTACTTGCACTCAGAGGGCATGGTGCTTTTCTAAACTATGTGCTGCCACTATATTTTGCGACCTAAGAGCCAAAGTGGGAATGTAATATATGTCATTTAAGGCATGTTGACATTTTTCGCACCCTATGCGAAAAAGGGTCAACTTGAAACTTTTAAGTTTCTCATATTGATCGAGTCAGAGGTTTGACTATGTTTGGGACAGTCACCTCAGAATAACATACATATTTTAATTGTTTGGTTTTGGATAGTCTTGGAAGTCACATTTGGATCAAACTCCAAATAGGTTGCAGTTATAGAACGCCATGTCTCATAGATGCAGCCATTCCATTTGAAACCTTCGTCGGAACTGTGCAACAATCGTAAACAACCATTGTAAGGCCCCGAGGAAGGCAGGAAGGGAAACATGTACCAGACATGAAGTTTTGAACCCGTAGACATGCTGCAAGTTTGAAGGACATGGTGTGAAATAAAATTCAGTCATCCAATGAACATCAAAATGTACATTTGATTTTAATTTATTTCGATACTTAAGTGAATTATTTAAGTGTGTTGAGTTGTACAAGTTCATTATCATCCATTCATCTGAAGGAAGTACAGAAAAGAAATATATACATCACATTACATGAAAATAGTTCATCTATTCATATGGAATAAAAGTAAAGTGAACCCACACAAGCCGTGGGACATAACTTACATGTAATGGAAATAAAAGATGCATATACTTAAAGCTACAAGCAAATGGAGAGAGAAGAAACCCATCATTTCTTGTTTGGGTTGGTTCTCTCGTGCTTCTGTCTTTATTTCATTTTCAGCTGCTCCATCCTCATCTTCAGTTCCCAGCAACAGGTACCTGTGAACATACAATATATATTGTTAGAGATCCAGGTTTGGTCTATATCTATGTGTTTACAGTTTTAAGTAACTAAATCTTTTAAGGAAGGAACATACAAGATACACAAATGACAAAATTAGGAAGAGCATCTCATAGTACAGATGGAGCAGAAACAAGTACAATAAAATGCATATAAGAATTCCATTTTTAGAAAGTATGGTAGATGGGATCAAATAGATGATCAAAGTACAAAATAATTACATAGTGCATATAAATGAATTTAGTCATGAGAATCATATGTTCAATGTATCAAGTACAAAAGGAATTGATAAGCAAAATGTCCTTTAGAAAGCATGAAAAAATCAGACAGATGGAGTTTCTCAACAATCATACATGAAATTACAGACAATACAGAAATAATATACATATATTGTCATCAAGCTAAAAGATCAAGTACATAAAGTACAATCATGCCAAAGGATAAAGGTGAAAATTTAACCAATGTGTATCTTTTCAAGAAACAAAGATGAAGTTTTACAATTTTTAGTGGATCATTACTTTTTACAAGAATCATCTGTTCAATGGAAGTTGTCTTACATAAATGCAATAAATGGACTGAAATTACTAGCTAGAGGAATTGATACTGATCCATCACCCAATACAGAGTTCCAAGTAAGCCATTCTTAGGTACAGATTTTATCAAAACCAGGCTAACTAACTCAAAGGAGTAGAAGAAGATCATAGGTTATAGTGAATACAACTTACAGGAGGAGTACAAAATCCTTCATAACAAACATATGGGAATATCACCATATTATAACTCAAGGAATCATATAAATTGAAGTACACAACTATACAAATTTGCAACATGAAAAGTAACACAAATCTTGATGATGGTTTCCAAATTCATCACACTCAAGTATATTACAGAGTTCACAACAGTATGTATAAATGGAATGTTATTGGAGATTTAGTTTTCCTGATTTATATGCCAAATTACAACTTGCTACATGTTTCCACCACTAACATAGGTTTAAGGATAAGTTTTGAGGAATAACCTGCATACAATATTACTTGTTACAAGTAGTAGACAGGTTGGGTTCAACTTGTGAAAATATTTCAAATCCTCAAGTTTCAACCAAAATGGATAAACAAACTCAGATGCTACTCTATGATCACGAATAACAAAGAAATACAGAACTTCAGAACATGAATATACTCAAAACATGAAAATCAGAGTTTGGTAACCTTCTGAATGGTGCCTAGGTTACACCTAGATGGAGACCCATATAGATCAGGAAGAAATAATGCAGATAAGAAAACTCAAAATAATAGAAATGTTGAAGTCCCCTCAGGAAGGAGATACCCAGATGGAGATTCACACGGATATAATTCAAAATTGCATAAGTCGAATCTCAGAAAGAACGAACCATGGTGGATTCACAACAAAATGTTCTCACCATTGCCAACATACAACTAGAGAAATCAAATGTGGATGGAGAAAAACCTCTTCGGTGAAGCAAATTCAATAATGTAAGACAAAAATACAATTTCTCACATAAGCTAAAACAGGTCGAATTAGGAGCCAAAAGAAAGCAAACACAAATTCTCAAATGCTCATAATTCAGGTGTTTTTCGAAACCCAAGCTCTCAAGAAATATAAATGGAAATTTTGTTGAAGAAATCTAAGGGCTGAGCACACTCAAAATCCTCTAGGTCACACATGGAAACAAGAAATGTTCAAATTCCATGAAACAAGAGAGATCAGAGCTCTCAAAGAATCAATAATGGCCACAGTATATTGACAACCTAGTTAAATCAAGAAGCCCGAGCTCATTGACCCCATAGACAGGCCAAAAAACGAAGTCCATTCCAAGAAATACAAAGAAAGTGAAACCTACGGAATCCTCGCAGAAGCTTCATAAGACAAAGATCTTTGTGAAGAAAAACCGAGCTCGAACCCACAAAAATGGTGACCACATTGAGGAGAAGCAAAAAATTAGCTCATAAAAGTTCCAAGAAAGGCTCTAACAGAGAGATCACGACAGTGGTAATAAACTCCACAACTAACATGGTTGGCAAACTCGAAATAGAGGCAGAATGACAGAATAAACTCAAACCTCAAAGTAATCAAAATGGTGGCCATAAAACCCTGTAGAGAGTTCAAGAACCGAGCTCGACAAAGAAACAAGAACGATATAGAAGCCTGAGAGAACAAAGAGCCATTTTTATAGGGGAGCCGAGTTCAAAATACTTCAACAATGGTCTCAAGCCAAAATTTTGCCAGGGCTTCACCTGCAGGCCAAAAATCCAAAATGAGTGATCATTAGGGTCAAATGATCTTTACCATGCAAACTCGAAAGATGAATTAAATGAAGCTCAACCACAGACAGAGAATCAAAGGTAGAGAAGGAAAAGTACCAAGATCAATGCTCATGGATTGATCCCTAACTTTCAAAGAAAACCATCATGGTTAGATGCCATTACTACGCCAAACTCCAGGTCTGAAACCCTAACCACGAGTCAAAGATCGATGGCATGAGATTCAATGCATCAGAGATCAACGATTGGAAACCGATCAACAAATTTCGATGAAAATCACCATGGTCACATTAAAAACTACCACATTAAATGCCAGGTTGGAAACCCTAACCGAGGGTTAGAAAAATTAACATCCATGAATCAAAAGTAACAGAGATCAATGACCTGAATTAAGGCACCATCTTTCAAAGCAAACCACCAGGGTTACAGTTAACTCAACCTGAGTTATATGCCACCTACAAAGCATAAGGAGGGCTGAGTCACCATCACGAGGGGTCCAACCAAATTCATTGCATAATTGACTTTTAAAATTTTAACCATAGTCTATGTCCCAAATGATCAAAGGGGGCTGATAACCATGCATATTAACAATGATCACCGAAAAAATGTAAAGTATAACCTTATTCAAATCAAATGCAAAAGGGGGGCTGATAGCTATATAACACCATGATAGTAAAAAAGGGGGTGGCGTACCTTATAATATGCCTAAGTCCACAAAGGTGACTGAAGGTAACATGGTGCCCCTATTAAAACAAAGTGCTCCTTGTATCATTTCAAAACACAATAATTTGCTAAGTCCACAAGAGCGGCCAAACCCAACGAATACAAGTGCTCACAATCACAGGTGGTCCCCACTAGTGGGAAAGTTGGAGATGATTCACAATGTGTTTTCCATGTGACCACAAGAAGACGAAACAAGTGTCAACATCAGAAACAAAGGTGATCCCAATCAGAATAGATGTTTGGATGAATTATTTTGCAAAGTATTGCAAATAATGTAATTAATTTTGCTCACTCACAGGGAGATAGATTTTGTATGTGCATCCAAGGAGGAAAGTGGATCAGAATGACAGATGTCACATCAGGCACAAGAAGACAAATTTACGTGCACAAGGAATGAGACTTGCTCATTAAGCAAGATTTATTATTAGCAAATTATTCACTCGTGCTTTTCTTAAAAATAGAACAATCAACTATAGTTTGACTGTATGTAATCAAAGGTTATTAATGTCTCTTTGTATTAGTTTACTTTATTTTTATTCCTTTATTTATTATTAAATAAAGGATGAAATTAGAATGCATGAATGAGTACAGCCTTAGTCTATTTTTAGGAAGGGTGGGTGAATCAATTTTGTTATATATTATGTGCCTTAGCAAAGCACAAAGGAGGACTTTTTAGATACAGGAGTGCTGAAGCAATTTTCTGCCAGTTTTGCCCTTTGAATGTGAAGTATTTTCTGTCTTTCCAATTATTTGTAGTCTTGTGTATGTTTCCATTAATCTTTTGAATGTTGAATTCCTTGATTAACCATCTTACCCTGTTGCAAATTCAGTAATTTCTGCATGATATTAATGTGTATGTGTAACTTAGCAGTATCGTTTTGATTCTATCCCTCAATACATCAAAGTGTTTGCCCTTAATTATCTTTAGAAAATTGTTGGCCTGTGCATCAGAAATTCATTCCATATCAATTGTGTATGTACTCAGCCAAAGACCTCATACAAGTTTGGTGTATCACCTCAGTTTTAATTTCATTTTACAGTCATCTTTTACCCTAGAACCCCATAAAATCAGTTTATGATACATCAATAAGGAACCGGCCTTGATACAGAAGACTCACCTCAAAATAAGTATACCCACAGACTTGAGGTGTTTCCATTGTATCTACGAAAGAGAGATAAAATTTACAAGCTTAGAACACCTGCATCCATCTCTTTATAGGGTGCACTTTTGAGAGATAACAAGGCCCATTATAATCCTATTTGTATAGGATGTTCGTGTTATCTATTTGTATCTCTTATTTTTTATACATTTCATATTTATATTTCAAGCAAGTTAGTGGAGGTGGAGCCTGTGCTGCATTACTTCAGTCCTACCATTGGTTCATCCAATTAGTGAAAAAGTTAAACAACTCAGATTTAGGTTAAATGATAAGAACATATTCAAATGGTTAGTTACCCATTGTGCAAAGTGTTATCTATATTATAAGCATGACATTGTAGATCGCAACTCTACTTAAATGGTGCAGATATAACTATTTAAATTGTGATGGATGTACTTGTCTTCTACAAGTCACATTTCAGGCATATTTCCTTTTTGGTGTTGAACAACATTAAGAATAGTGTGTGACTCCATTATTTTTATTTATCTAGAATTTTGGGTGAACGACGAGGCCAAAGTTGATAAGAGATAGTAACAATCATAACGAAATGATATGTTTTGAATGAAATAGCTATTTTGCATAATATCAATCTTGTTTTTTCCTATTCTACTCTTTGTACATTTGAGATTCCACTTCTGCTCTATTTGAAAGTTGACATCATTAATATGTGTGATTTTTTCCTTATTCCGAATAAGTACTTTTGTTATAATAATTTTGTTGCAACTATGTGGGGTGAACATTCGGCTATTTGAGGATTTGTGGACTGTGTGGACTCAAATGCTAATGAGAATCAATGAATTATTGTCATCTTCCCATTGTGTGATCCCATTACAATATGTGGTATGTCTTGTCCAATATTTGGATTTTTCTTATTTTTACGGATAAAAGTTAGTCTCATAATAAAATGTTTATAGTATTCTTCACCCATGTTCCATAATTCATCCATGTATGGGAGCATAGTTTATTAAGAGACTCTAACAATCATATTGAAATGATACTTTGTGAATCAAATAGGTATTTTGCATAATATCAATGTTCTTTTTTCCTATTCTACTCTTTATACAGATGAGATTCCACTGCTGCTCTATTTTAAAGTTGACATCATTAATATGTGTGATTTTTTCCTCATTATGAATAAATACCCTTCTTATAACGATGATGTTACAACTGTGTGGGGTGAACAATAAGTTATTTTGAGGATTTGTGGACTGCATGGACACATAATGCAAATGAGAATAAATGAATTATTGTCATCTTCCCATTGTAATATGTGGTATGCCTTGTGCAATATCTTGATTTTTCTGATTTTTATTGATAAAAGTTAGTCTCTTAATGAAGTATTTCTATTATCCTTCATCCATTGATAAAAGTTAGTCTCTTAATGAAGTATTTCTATTATCCTTCATCCATGTTCCATAATTCATCATAGTAAAAGGCATTATCTTGTAAGACTAAAGAATAGTCCATGTTACACAAGGAACAATCCAATTTTCCATCACCATACAACTTTGACAAAATTAATGTTTAGATATCACAGATTTTTTTATGGAAAATCTATTGAATGGCCTTCCACACCTTCCTTCGACTTAACGCCATTCTAGGTATCAATATTTTCTTCCTTAGTATCATTTAAATATGTAACCAAAACATCTTCAATGTTGTTTTCTTTCCAAACCAGTTACTTCTTAAATTGAAGTGGGCCAGGAGGAAGAACCAATTAGACATTGTCATTGCAAATTTACATTAATCCAATATTGGATGCTATAAAAAATCAGGGAGATAATTTTTTTATGCGAGTAATACCTCCTTCTTTGGCGAGAAATTCCCATCGTCACCATCCAAGAAATGTGGGAAATGCAAGACTTATATCCTCTTTCAAATTCCATGGGGCTTTTTTAATCTTTATTTCCTCCTAATGCCCATCTTCCATTAAAAAATGAGTAAAATGTCTTAATTTAAACACATTTTGTTTCAATGAGCGGCTCTGTAAACTAAAAGATAATAAAAAGAGGCTAGATACAAACTTTACAAAACATTCTTTTATATTTTGTAAATATGATAGGCATTACAAAAGGGTGATGTGTGTAATGTGCTTCCTACTTATAACCTCCCAAAAAAATTGAAAATGCCACTAGTATGACATCCAACTGTCCATGCTTCAATTGCACTCCACTTCCTAAGGCCAGAGGAAATGTCGTCCCATATAGGTCCAACTAATAATTTTCATATTCATCTAAACCAAAAGAGTAATCAATCATCCCATTCACTTAAGACGACTTTGGTGTGAGGGTTACGTTTTACCAAATACAATAACCAATAATTTTTCTGAGTGAACTAGACAAACATTCCACTCATGCTCAAACAATTGTCTTAGTAATCTGATCTGAGTGAACACTTATTTTGTGAACTTTTATCTCGTTCATGCTCTAATAATTATAACACTCCTATAACCAAACTTATTACAGAGCCGAGCCTTGTGAAAGGATTAAAATTCAATGGTAAGAGTATACATATTTTATACATATCTTTTGAAGTGTGGTCACGCAACCCCAATAATTACAAAATATAAGGGTAACATAGGGTTGTATGACCACACTTTAAACAATCTAGATAAACTATGTTTTCTCTCTCCATTGAATTTAGATGCTTTCTCAGGACTTGACTTTGTAATAAGTTTGATGTTAGGGGTGTTAAAATTGATTAAGGAAATTGCTTGAGCGTGAATAGAATGTATAACTAGTTCACTCAAATAATTAACTAGCTTCCGCATTTGGCAAAATATAAACCTCACACCAAAGTCGTCTTAAGTGAAAATAACAATTGATTACTCTTCTAGTTTGGAGGAATATGAAAATTACTAATCATGCCCATATGGTACAATGTTTCCTTAGGCCTTGGGAAGTGGAACACCATTGAAACATGAACATTTGAACGTTTTACTAGTGGAATTCTCAACTTTTATTGGTAGGTTATAAGTAGGAAACACATTACAAATATCGCCCTTAAGTAGTGTCTGTCGCACGAACAAAATTAAAAAGAATGTTTTATAAAATTTGTAGCTAGCCTCATCTTAATGTGTGCTCTTCTTCTTGTTTGTTTGCGTGTCCTTAACCATGCACATAAGGACAAAATTTCGCTCTTCTTTGAAATCATGAATTTCTTTTTGTAAAACCTTTCCAGACCTCAATTTCTTCCCCAAAGTTGAAGTCCAAACTTGATGTCTTTAATGTGTGATTTTTTTTATTCCAAATAAATACTATTGTTATAACAATGTTACATTTGTGTGGGGTGGACCGTCGATTATTTTAAGGATTTGTAGAGAGTATGGACTCGGAATGCGAATGAGAATCAATGAATTATTATTATTTTCTCATTGTGATATCCCATTATCATTTTTATTTTTCAACTTTTTACTATTAAAAAATTTCTATTAAGTGTTTATATTACATCCATGTTCCATAATTCAACAACAATAAAACCAAAGGAGAATCAATGTTACACAAGAAACAATCCACTTTTCCATCATTACATGGCTCTAAAAAAGTCACAACATTTAGATATCACAAAAGATTTTATGGAAAGTTGGTTAAATGGCCTTCCATGCCTTCCTCTAACTTAACACCATTCCAAGTATCAATATTTTCTTCCTTAATATCATTTATATATGTAACCAAACTATCATCAATGATCCTTGCTTTCAAAACTAGAAATCACAAGTAGGATCGTGCGATGTGGAAGTTGAAAGGGATTGAAGGGGAAGGTAGAAATTTATGAATTTCGAGACATGAGCGGAGCGAAAAAGAATGAAATGAAATTAGAGCACCATTAAAAGTAAGTGTAGAAATTTATGAAGTATTAAACAAATATAATTACAAGAGTAAGAAAATGTGGAATCACATCATGAATGTATATGTTTTAAGGAGTAGGGGGAAGGTGGAGTGGAGCACTTTGTATTAGAGAGTGGAGAACGAAAGAATTTTCAAACAAGATTCCTCTTGCTTTCTTTTGAGGAGGTGATGGTAGAGGGACATTTTGGAGTAACGTTTGAAAGAGAAGGGAGGTGAAATGTGAAGTTCGTGTATTGATGGTACTCTGAATAGTGCATTGACCGTAAGGTCAGGTCGTTTAGAAGAACCTATAGCTACAATTGCCTTAGGTAAAGTAAGGCCTTGAGACTTATGGATTGTAAGGGCATAGGCCATTTTAAAAGGAAGTTATCTATGGTTTCCTCTAGAGATTGGTGGTACGGGAACATGAGTGGGGCTATTTGGATTCCAAGGAGGGCCTTTGTATTTGTCAAAGTTGATGACAACAAAAAGAGGAAGAAATAGAGGAGAGAGAAGGATCATAGGCAATGTCGAAAACAATCCCTATAAAGCCATTCACAAGTCCAACATCAACCCATAAATTTGTGGTGAGCATTACCTTTTGTTCTCTAGATGGAAGAACTTTATGTTGTAGCTCTTCTTCATCAGGTTCCTCTGAAGCGTTGAGGGATTTTAAATTACTGAGATTGTGTTGATCGACAAGTTGTGTTTTCATTAACTAATGTGGAGATGCAATGAAAGGAGCAATGTCAACTTTAGTCATCTTGGAGTCTGTTCGTTGGAGAAGTGTTTTCTAGTCTTCAACCAATGGGATTCTATTTTTTATATTTAGCAAGAGCTGGCAAAATAAATTTGGGCTTCATCTAAACCTTGATGCCTGAAGATTGTACTAAGAGTGACACATGTTGTGAAGCTAAACTAAATTTTTGTTCCATAAGAGTGTCCAGCATACAACAGAACATCCTTGATAATACGAAGTTGGCCAAGGTCACCAACGAGAATGACAAATCTGTTAGTAATTGCGGAAGACTTGAAGTGTGGGAAGAGGTCACAAAGATGGTAGTCAACTTTGGCAAGGTGTTTGGGACCTATTAAGATCATCTCGTCAATAAGAATGTACTGAAAATTTTGAATGGATTGTTAAAGAGAGGAAAGTGATAGACCATCGAGTGGTTTGATTTCCTTAACTAGAATACGCAATGCAACATGTATAGTTGATGCAGAAATGTTGAATGCAAACACTCTTGTTGGAGAAAGAACCAAGAGGGGAGACATTTTTTAGGGTTTGTTGAAGATATTGCACAACATATAGTGTTTTTAGTTGTAGATCTAGAAAGAAACAGAACGCTATAAAATCATTTCGTTTAATTTCAAGAGACAAGATGTGAAAGAAACAAAAAAATGCATTCAATAAATTCGGAAAGAGAGATGAAGATGAAGGGTTTGGGAGAAGCCCAAGGGAGAGGAAAGTGTACCCTTGAATAGTGACATGCCAATAATAACTATAGTTCAAAAAGAAGAAATTTCATGTTATGTAAGATGCTGAGCCAATTGTTTCCCAAGATATATAATAATGTAGGTAGCGGTGTAAAAGTACTCTTGAAGCAAATAATTGTTTTTAAATATAGTTTCTTGTAGAAAATTTTAGGGACCCTTTTAAATTTTAAGTTGGAGAAATTACAAAGAGGAAGACAACGCAAGAACACTCTTCAAAAATTGAGCACACCCAAAAGATGGACATAAGAGAGTAATTATCTACCGAACATATTTTGTATTTTTTTGAATTTATTATTTTACAACATAAAGGTTGTCAACTAAATGATGTTTAATTTGGTTATGACAAAGGAGCGTTCCACACCGTCCATGCAAGTTTTGAAGTCCGATATTGGGGAATCAACCCTTTCGTGACATGCAAATTTGTTTTTATTTTTACCTGTATATGGTCTCCAAATTATATGTGCATGAGATCTGTCTAAGGAAACTTTGTATTTTACTCTTGACTCATCCCATAGATTCTAAGGTTTTGGTGATCCACACAATTCATCTATCACCAATTTGGCTTTAAGTTTGATCTTTATTTGGCTTAGAGCTCGCTGCAAACTCCATGAACCATTCAAACCTGCACTCCTACCAATCCATTATGTACACACATTAATCACAACCATTCTTCAATTTCCCCATCGTCCATGCAAGTTTTGAAGTCCATCATGTTTTTTTTACTATTTAAAGTTAAGTATTGTATCTAAACGGATAAATCATACTAGAACTCATTGTCCTTAGTTAGGATCAAATATTTTTTTCATTACGATCATATATCGCTTGACATAAGATGCATTTATATGAGCATTAAATTCGTAATCTAATTTAAGTTTCTAAGATAGTAAATATCTCATATATGCAAATTTTTAGGACGTCACATTGTTCTTGAGAATGTTATTTGTAAAGGCCAAATTTAATGGAACACCCTCAATACAGACGATAACATTCAGATAATTTATATACATTCATTCGTCTAAAAGAGAAACCTTTTATCCTCCAGTCAAAAATGATGCATGTTTGTACATAATGAAATAAGCTAAACATAATAACAACAAATTTCTGAATCGTATCTGGCATGAGCTTTCAATTTAAAAGTTGCACAATTCAATGCCATGAAAAGAAAAAGTCATAGAGCATAAAGGAAAACACTAATAACCTCGTGAAAAAAACAAACACGCCTAAAAAAAACATTAACATGTATTGTTAATCTCTAGGGTGCAACCTATAGAATAATATTCTAAGGCCTCCTTGCAAGTGCATGTGACTTTAACCTTATTAAATGAACAATCATTAGCTGAGTGTTCCCCGAAAGCACAAACTTATCTGCCATTGACCCTCTTATTCAATAAACTCGAGTCAAATTACATATTCCCATATGATACCATTACCCGCTACCACCATCGGATAATAATATATTAAAAAAATGCACCCATCTGTCAGATAAAACTTTAAACCATACCACCATTTGCAGAAATTATAAAATATTAGAAACCCAAGGTCCTAGTATTTACTATTACTTGCTTCCAGCATAGAAAAATAAGCAATATTTAGAGATATTATAAAAAACCCAGAGGCCTAATGGCGTAATTTACAAATGTTACTTATTTAATCCCCATGGTTATTCCATCAGTACCTGCTTCTATCATTGAAAAAAACAAATAAATCTGACAATTAAAACATTATAACCATATGATGAGACCATAAAATATGACATACCCAATGTGTTAGAATAGATATATTGCTTCATTTATACTTACCCATGGTTGGGGATTCCACCAATTCCATACTAATGTAGCCAAATTCTAAACAAACTCAATATATTGCAAATAATATGAACTCCAAAAGAAAAAAGATCTCCTTCTTCGTTATTCAACCATGAATTACAATGCTTGATAAATAAGAAAACAACTCCCAACTGGATTTTCCCAC
The DNA here is from genome assembly GCA_019776745.2 of Taxus chinensis. Lineage (NCBI taxonomy): Eukaryota > Viridiplantae > Streptophyta > Pinopsida > Cupressales > Taxaceae > Taxus > Taxus chinensis. The sequence goes on along the minus strand of JAHRHJ020003663.1, from coordinate 91,746 downwards.
TAAACCTGAACTATGTTTGACTAAATCTACTCTAAGGGGCAGAATTTACTATTTTTAGCAGTTTACCAGAACCTGCTATTCTTAGTAAGTCCACATGCATATTCATATGTGCACAAAAATTGCTACACATTTTGTACATTCTTAAATTAGACGAATTTCCAACTTTCTAACTCACCATGCATTTAAGGGACTAAAATTAACTAATGCCCCAAAATAGGAAAAACCCAAGTTACAAATTAAATCCTAATTTTTCGGCCCTCAGATGGTGGGATTTGGGCCCAAAAATGTGTCAAAACATGCTCCAACTGATAGGGTTGGCTGACCAGTGCGTTCCTCTTGTTAAAATAGGAGGTTTAAAAAAACAGACTCAAGTGGATACCCAGAGCACAAGTTATGGTCTTTTTAAGTTCCTACTAATTTTGGTGCATAATTTCTCCCCTGCTTGAAAAAAATGTAGCTTTTGCAAGTTGTATTCTTCAAACTGGTTCCATTTATCTACATCCAGCTTCTTAATCTCCCACTCTGTGACCCATGTCTTGTCCTCTTGTTCTAGTCCTTTCCAATGTACCAAATATTTGTTGTATTTCCCATGTTGCATGTCCAATGTTTTATTGTCTAGAATCTGATCTACTTCTTCTTTCTTCTTCACCAGAACATGTTGCCTCCAATCTACTACTTTGTCAATAACATCCTTTTCTGCACCATCCCTATGAAAATAATACAAGTCTGAAACATTAAACACTGGAGAAATATCCAAATTCCCTGGCAATTCTACCTCATAAGCATTATCATTTTTTTTTTCACAATTTTGTAGGGACGAATCTTGTTATACTTCAACTTGTTATAGGTTCCTTTTATAAATCTTTCCTTCCGCAGGTATAGCATAACCAACTCACCAACTATAAATACTTGTCTTCTCTATGTAGATCTGTTATTTCCTTATACTTATCATTACTATTTTGCATCTTCTTCACACTTCTTTTTGCAATTGTTGTATATGTTCAACAAATTCTTCTGCATCATCACTGACTCTAACATTAACTGGTAGTTGTACTAAATCTAACACCCCATTTGGATTACTCTGATACATAATAGAAAATGGATACTTTCATGTGGATCTATTTACGAAATAGATATATGCAAACTCAACTTGTGGTAATGGTAAGTCCGATTGTTTTGGCTTTTCCCCAACTATGCACCTTAATACGTTTCCCGAACTCCAATTTACCACCTCTGTTTTCCCATCGGTCTAAGGATGATAAACACTACTGAACTGTAGTTGAGTTCCCAACTTCTTCCATAAAGTCCTCCAGAAGTGATTTAAGAACCTTTTGTCCCCATCTGAAGTAATGGTTTTGGGAACACCATGCAAACAAACAACTTCTCTAAAAAAAAATATGCTACACATGTCGCATCACTTGTTTTCTTGCAGGCAATAAAATGAACCATCTTAGAAAACCTATCAACAACCAAAAAAATTGAGTCATTACCTCGTTGTGTTTTTGGAAATCCCAAAATAAAATCCATACTCAGATATGTCCATGACCCTTTAGGAACAAACAATGGCATATACAACCATGTATTATGTGCATGGTCTTTCGAGACATAGCAAATTCGACACTTCTCCACCTATCTTACCACATCTCTTTTCAGCTTTGGCCAATAATATTTCTCTGCTACCAAGGCTATCGTCTTATCTTTACCAAAATGCCCAGCCAATCCTCTGCTATGCAGCTCGTTCACGTTATTCTCTCTCATAGACCCAATTGAAATACATAGTTGGTGTCCCTTGAGTAGATAGCGATCTTGTAGAAGGTACTCATCCTTGACATCTCATGCATCGTCTAAAAATGGACGGTTTAACCTTTTAACAATATTCTTGAAATCAGAATCAGAAGAATACAAACCCTTTATTTCTTCAAAACTCACCACCTCATTTTCCATAGTGGTAAACAGAGTCACACGCTTACTCAATGCATCTACAACTTGATTTTGTTTTCATGATTTATGTTTTAGAGAAAATGTATAACCCTGAAAAAGTGATACCCACTTTGCATGCCTACTATTCAACTTATTTTGTGTATTCACACACTTCAACGCTATGTGATTTGTAAATAACACAACCTCATTAGGCACTAAGTAATGCATCCAATGCCTCAATGCTTGTATAATTGCATAAAATTCCACATCACAAGTAGAGTAGTTCTTTCTTACCTCATTCATTTTCTCACTAAAGAAAGCTATTGGCTTTCCGCCTTGACTTCAAACAACACCAATACCCACATGTGAGGCGTCACAATCGACCCCAAACAATTTAGTGAAATTTGGTAGTGCCGAAATAGGTGCCTCTATCACCTTCTTCTTCAAGAATTGAAAACTATCATCAATGGCCTTTGTCCACAAAAAATCCCTTTCGTTTGTGCAATCTGTTATAGGTGCTACAATACTGCTGAAATTTTTAACAAAATTTCTGTAAAATGTTGCTAAACCATGAAAGCTTCTTACCTATGTTATACTCTGTTGAGTAGGCCATTCAATAATTTCCTTTTTCTTCTTTAAGTCCATTTGTACCCCATTTGTTGAAATAATTAAACCCAAGAATACCAAACTCTCTTGCATAAACGTGCACTTCTTCATATTTGCATAGAGCTTCTCTTTCTTTAACACTTCAAATATCACCCTCAGATGCCTTAAATGTTCTTTAGTTTTACTGAAGATCAAGATATCATCAAAATAAACCACAAAAAATTACCATTATAATCCTGCAACATAATGTTCATCAGCCTCATAAAAGTGATAGCTGCATTGGATAACCCGAATGACATCACCAACCACTCAGATAATCCATTTCTTGTCTTGAATGTTGTTTTCCACTCGTTTCCTTCTCTGATCCGAATCTTATGGTAAGCACTTTGAAGATCCATCTTGGTGAAATACCTAGATCGAGCAAGCACATCCATCATATCATCAAGGCGAGGTATTTAGAACCTATACTTGATTGTAATTTTATTGATTGATTTTCTATCCATGCACGTTCTCCATGTTCCATCCTTCTTTAAAGTTAATAAAGTTGGGGTTACATACGGACTCATGCTCTCGCTTATTGCCCCCTTTCTCACGAGATCTTCCACTTGCCTATTCAAATTTGCATGCAATGTTGGGCTTGTCCTATAAGCCGCTTTATTTGGGAGTGAAAACGCTGGAATCAAATCAATATGGTGTTGAATATCTGTTTTGAGTGGTAATCCGTTTGGTAGCTCATCAGGAATAACATCAAAAAATTCTTCTATTAATTATTTTGTTTCTACTGGTATTTGTGCACTTGCAGGTTTATCCTTATTTGTGACCAGTGCATAACAAAATCCGATTGCCTTTGCCTCCTTCACAAATTCCTTTGTAGAAAACATATTTTCAACTTTCCCCTCTTCCTTAAGAGGTAGCAAAACTATGTTTCTGCCATCCATCCAGAAAGTATAAGTATTATTTCCCCCGTCATGAATAAATTTTCTATCAAATTACCATGGTCTTCCTAGTAGCATATGACATGCATCCATAGGAATAACATCACACCAAATCTCATCCTTATAAATTTTCCTAATAAAAAAACTTATTAAACATCTCTTATTAATAGTAAATTCATTACCCTTCTTAAACCATGCAATACAATAAGGGTTAGGATTCTTCTCACAATGCAGACCCAATTTCTCAACCATCTCATTTGAAACCATGTTCTCACAACTACCACCATCAATAATAACATTACATACCTTTCCTCTTTAAGTGCATCTTGTTCTGAAAATATTTGTACGTAGCCATGTGTCCCCCTTGATATATTTTCTTAGAGCAATCATCGTCCTTTTGATCCCCAGATTTTCTCCAACATTTGGTGGAATCTCTAGGTCATTTTTATCTTCTACTTGTTAAGCTTCAACAAGATTTACTCTTGGAGCATCTTCTTTCCTCTTTTCATGTGTATAATAATGTGGGAATTCAAAATCTTGATGCCCTTCTTCACCACATCTGTTACAAACAAATGCACTTCATGGATCCTCCCATCCTCTATCGCCAGCATATCCTCTACCCCTAGAAAATTCTCTCCCTCTTTTTTGATTATGGGAATCTTGTCTTGTATCTTCTTATATTTCCACTCCACGAGGTGATTCTCCCCTACCTTGGCTAAAACCAACTTGTCCCTGAAATGAGGATGAGAGCCCCCTATTCATCCCAGGTGATCTCCTAAAACTTTGATGATTTTGTTTTTCCTTAGCCTTTAAGGCTAATTGATAGGAATCCTCCATGCTCTTAATCTTGTGCATGTTTATATCATCGCAAATAGAAAATTTGAATCTATTTACATACCTTGCAGCCATTTGTTCCTCAAATTATTCATACTCTACACAAATGGAACACTTTTAGAACTCATCTATGTATTCTAGCACGGTTTTAAGTTCTGTCTGAGATTTCGAAACCTCTTGTAATGGGTTTGTGCATAATTTACAAGGTGAAATTTATCTTTCATCTTCTTCTCCATCTTACTCCAACGCCTAATTCTTTCTTTCCCATTTCTTGACCGCTATTTCTGTAGGTGATCCCACCATAGCATAGCATGACCTTTCAATTTCATGCATGCAAATTTTACCTTCTTTTCTTCTGACATAACCTTCCAATAAAAACATTTCCCCATGTTAGTCAACTAGTCTATTAGCTCCTCTGGTTTTAGACTACCTCCATAATATGAAACATCAACTCTTATCGCATCATTTTTTCCTTCTAATGCTTGAAGCATCCTTTCTTCAAAAGCTAAGGGTGGCACTTGTGTTTCCTCCTCTTCAAAAACTTCTTCTTCATCTGTGTCATCTCCACCTTGATTTCCTCTCTAGGTTATCATAGCAACAAGCACAACAACTTGCCTATGTAAATCTTGTATATTTATATTCATATGGGCAATACCACTTCCTCTTCCTCTTCCTTACATTTTATTTTCAAGACTCGAAGTTGCTTTGATACCAGATAATGTAGCCAAATTCTAAACAACGTCAATATACTAGAAATAATATGAACTCCAAAAGAAAATAGATCTCCTTCTTCATTTTTCAACTATGAATTACAATGCTTGATAAATTAAAAAACTAATCCAAACTCAATTTTCCCACTAAACTCTAACTATCTTTGACTAAATCTACTCTAGGGTGCGAAATTTACTATTTTTAACAGTTTACCATAACATGTTATTTTTAGTAAGTCTACATGCTTATTCGTACGAACAAAGAAATTGCCACACAACTTTTACATGCCTAAATTCTAGGAATTGCCAACTTTCTAACTCACTATGCATTTAAGAGACTAAAATTAACTAATGCCCTAAAATAGGAAAAACATAAGTTACAAATTATATCCTAATTTTTGGCCCTTAGATTGTGGAATTCGGGCCTGAAAATGTGTCAAAACATGCTCCAACTGGTAGGTTTAGTTGATCGATGCGTTTGTCTCATTGAAACAGATGGTTTAAAAAAATAGACTCAAACGGACACCCAGAGCACAAGTTATGACCTTTTCAAGTTCCTGCTAATTTTGACGCATCACATGCATCTTTCGTTTGTTGTATAACAACCCACTCATGTATGATTTTTTATTTTCCCATTACCCAATATTTAAGGGGGGCACTTATTTCAGTCATGGAGATCTGCCATCTTGAAATTTTCACACAATAACATTACAATAAAACAATTTGACCCACTCAATAATTACCAGAACTGAGGTCACCTCTTTGACATATTTAAACACCCACATTATATTCTCATTCATTAATTCCACATCCAGTTCAATAGAAAACAAATCTTTTATCCTTTCCTCTTTATTCCTTGTTGTTGCTTCTTTTTCTATAATCAATGCAATGCCGAGATTGTAGCAAAAGGCTTCACGAGGAAGTAGATGCTGAGATCTTAATCTTGTTCTCTGTGTTCGAGTAGCATGAGAGAAGATGTAAATTTTAAGTTGGGTTATGTAGATGGTGCTTCATGTAGCAAAGATGTCGATGGTGGTATTGCTCAAGATGAGAATGAAAAGAAAGACGAGCTTTGTCTTCTATTATATAATCTATTCTACTTTTTTATACGTATGATTGGTTTCTCATGTCTCTTGGATCAATTGGGGCAATCATCCATGACTCTACCATGTATGTTTTCTTTTTACTCCTCGGAGATTTGATTAACGAGTTTGAGAAAAATTGGGGCAATACTACTCTAAAATGACTAATTTAGTTTCCAAGGTCATGCTTCCAAGCCATCAACGGCTACAACAAATCCTCTGTGATCAATGGCCGGTTTAACTTCTTAAGAAGCACAATCTGCTCACTTTTCTATTACTAGTTCAGTTTTCCTCTGTCATCGAGTTCCATGAAACTCATCTGACTTGATGTTAACCTTACGATTTTCAATGCACTATTATTTTGAAATCATAGCCCTTCGTTATCTGCCATATGTCAAGTTCAACTGATCGGCACCCAACTAGTGTATGTTTTCCGACGTAACTAGTTTGTTCTTGAATTGAAGTGGGTAAGGAATAAAAACCAATTAGACATTGAAAATTAACATTGCTTCAATATTGAATGTTGCTCAATTTTTCGGAAAGATAATTTTTTTATGCGAGTCATACCTCCTACTTTGGCAAGAAACTCTCAACACCATCATGCAAGGAAATGTGGGAGTTGTAAGACATATATCCTCTGCCAAAGTCCATGGGCCTTGTTTCATCTTTCCTACCTCCTCCAATGCCCATCTACCATTTAAAATTGCATAAAGTGACTAAATTTTAACACTTTTTGTTTTAATGAGCATCTCTATAAACTAATACATGATAAGGACATGTCACGTGCATGTGCGTGTATGATAGATAAATAACATGAACATTGAAAAAATCATAGATAAAATTGTTATGTTTCATACAATTGAGAATACAAGTAAACATATATTTATCATTTATTAATATTCATTATTCCGCCCAATAATTCACACAACAAATAAATATAACATAAAAATATTGATGTAATTTTTTGACAAAGACAAACAAAGTATTGAAGTTAATATAACAAACAAAAACTAACATATCAAATATATCACGCAATATTATTAACCATGTATGTGAATAAACAATAAATAACATAAAAATTGACAAAATCATACATAAAATTGCTATGTATCATACAATTGAGCGTACCTGTAAACAAACATATATTTATATAATATATCATACATACAAACCAAACAACCAATTAATTCATTTTTTGTAATACAATTAAACACAAAAATTTAGTTTATATTAGTCAAACATAACAAACAATATATAACCCCATGTAAATATACATATGTAAATTCACGTATTCAAACAATAATAGAACCTTACTAAATAATAGAAAAACTAATCAATTGCATACAATAATTGACTGTACAAATTATGTTGAAATCTTATCAATTTAAAACAAATAATACAAACAAATAAATCTATCATAGCTTGTCATACCCACAAATACACACCCGATAAATCCATGACTAAATAAACCAGGATATAAACCCAAACAATGATCCAACTACACTAAGGAAATGCAGGGGTAGGCATACTCCACAACATGGCCTTTCCATGGTTTACATATTTATTACATTTAAGTTTCCATTGTATAACCTTATACGTTTCAAGTGAATTAAACTGGTAAGGGTGTGAAATTTCCTTTTTCTAAAACTTCAATTACTTAATTTCACATAACATTAATCTTTAAAAGGAGAATGCACTATTGGTTCTTTTCTCAATTTCCATTAATTAACCATAGCTCATTTGTTAATTAGATTCATTTAAAACAACGACGAGCCTCATAATATTTGTTCTTACGTTAAAGGTTTGTTTCTCAAATTATGTTTAATTGACGGTTAAATTTTACCTTCATTACTCAGGGGAATTAACATAAGGTCTAGTTGGGGAAATTTTGAAATTTAAAGAAGATTAAGGTTCGAGTTTCCCTTTTCTATAAACTTCCCTCTATAAAATCACATTTATTCTCATGTTATAGTTGTATAGTTCAAAAGTTGGTTTGAATTAATTTATCATTTACACGTCGTAATTTTTTTATAAGAGTTTATGTTGGCCCAAATGTTTGATCCCACCAAGAACAATTGTATTCATTCTTAACAACAATGGAATGCCTAAATCAGTTATAAAGACTTCATATAACTTTATTCCTAAACCAATATCTCATTTACTTTTGTTTTCGTTACACTTATGTTGTTACTTTGGGTCTCTTATTGGCATTCCTTTATAACAAAATGAGTTACAAAAGTAATTTCCTCAACATATTGAAGAAATACATGATTAGAAGCATTTTGAACTACGCATGAATCACAAGTGGTTTGTGTTCCAGGTAAGAGCTCATGTTTCAGTATTTCATGATCCTGCATGGGACATTTCTTTTATCCTTAAAGTCATGAAAGGACATAGCTAGGGGTTAAGGACCAAGATTTTAATTTCCCATTTCTCCTAAGTCATCAACTTTCAAAAACAATTTCATTTGCTAAGAGTTGGTTACAATTTCCACCCGCAAGTTAACCTCTGAAAGGGTGTGAGTTTAATTTAATTCCGAATTCCACTCATGGGCTTCTATGCACCAACTATAGATCAATTTAAAGTGTGAAAACATCTTCATCCCGTAAAACCTCCATAAAGGGTCAAGGTGAAAAGTTTTTACTAGCCAATGTGACACATTTATCTGTGAGGAACTAAAGAGATCATTAACAAGAGTTTAATGCATAGTTCAAACTAGTGCACTAACTCCACTTGTGTCATCTGGATCTCACGAAGATTTCATTCAATGATGAAGATAATCCTAGATTTAACATCATGTGAATTTGGTGGTCCACTAGGATATCAAGGAAGTGTTATTCTTACTTACCCCATATATGGTAAGGTCACACCAAAAAGTATTGCTTCAAACAACGAAACTTAAGTTATAGAAATGGTCTTTTGAAGACTTTTATTAGGTGTAGGATAAAGAAGACTAATTGTGAGGATTAAATTATTTCTTAAGACGTTAGCGTTTTGCAAACTTGGATGTGACTTGATTTAGAGGGAGGGTACGAAAAAGGTTAAATACTAACTTCATTTATTTGGTTTCAAATTTAATAAGTTACTACCAAACATTTTGAGTTCATGTATGAACCATAATATTTATCTCGAATTGATTGTTTCAATCTTCTAAACCAAAAGAAGCACATTTAAATCCAAATGGACTTGACACCCACGAAGTAAATGGTACGCTTTTTACCAATTTACATTGTCAACTATCTTCTTCATTTATCAAGCTAACATAGTTTCTACATTGCTGGTCCTACATTCATTAGGCGTCACTCTTCCTAGTGTTGAAATGTTAGTTTTAGAAACAAAGTAGATACAAACCACATAGTTTTTCCATGTACAATACTTGAAACATAAGAATCCAAGAGAAACAACGTTTTTTGAAACACTAATTTAAATAATGCAATTCTCTTAATTCACTTATCATTTAACAGTTGCAAATTTATGCCAATGTACAATATTTCAATGTCATCTCATTGATTACAACATATCACAATCTTAATCCTTCGTGTTCCAAGTCCCTGCTACCAACGTAGGGTCAGTCTTAGGATTGGTATGGAAAACCCTTACACTCAAGCAAAACCAACACATTTATCATTTCAAGTAATCCAAAAAAAAGTAGATAGAGATAGGGGGAGTGAGAGAGGAGAGATTGTTTCCTCACACATTCACACTTCACATTCATTCAAATTTTTCTTCAAGAGAGAGAGTAGGGAAGAGAGAGAACTAGAATTAATTTTCTTTTATATTCACGATATCATAACCATTTCAAATTTCGTACCCATTTTCATTTCATTTCCAACCCATCTACATTTTCAATCCATTTAAGTTTCCAAGACCAACCAAAATTTCATAGTTATTTTTAGAGAGGGGAGGAGAGAGAAAATAGTATAAATTACAAAATTCAATTCGTACAAAGTAATTGATTAAATCATACTCTACACAACACTGTAACGATATAGAAATGGTTCACGAGTAATTACAAGACCAATGGGAGCCTTAGAAGAAATTTGTAGCTCAAGTTGTGAGGTTGCGAAAATTGGCCAAAACAACTAAAGTGCTTAAAATATGGGTCTTGAAAACACTCGTTTTAAGTTCAAACATAAAGTTCGTCAATTCCTACTTACTCCCTTGTAAACAAAGAATTCATCGGACTCAATGAAAGTCGATTACGACGAATAGGGCTCAAATTACAAAGGTGACTCTGGGACCAATTATCGTAAACGTGTCAAACACTACTATTGTACAATCAGTGGGCCCCAAAACCCACTTGAAACTCCAACTTCCGAAATCATTTTCGCAAAATTAAGAGTTGGTTTTAATTCTCCCATTGGAGGTCTTAAGGTAGGTGAAGGTTTTCAGTTTCACCCAATCGATACGACAACTGTAAGCCAAAACCAATCACATTTTCTTAAAACAAGAACGTCACCAGAAGTGACTGAAATGCTAAAAGGTTATCCTATCTCGTCTCGTCAAGGCATCTGATCGAGTTTGTTAGCTTGGTTAAGGAACTTCATGGTGTCTTGGGTTGACGTGGATTCATGTTAAAGGTTTTGGTTGGTATTAATCATTTGACCTGCCGTGCCATGCGCACGGTTTCTAAGGTCAATTTAAAAAAAAGGTTTTAAAAACATTTCTAGGAAAGGTAAAAGTCGTATCATTCTTTCTAATTTGCATTTTTATTTTAATATACAACATACTGAAATCCATAGTTTGAAACGAGAGGTAGAGTGATCCATACCCGAATAATCCCTACAGAGGAAACACCCAGTCCTAGGGGCATAGTATGGTGCTATTGCAAAAAAAGAACATTTCTCCACCATGATTTAAATACATTTTCACCATCAGTTTACCAGCATCATCCTTTCCTCCACCATGCTCATTTGTAACTTGCAACCATGAGTCAAATCAATAACCACTTCCAAGTGTGCTTTGGTGCTTGTCCATATGTTGCCCACTACTCCCATTTCAACAAATCCATTTGGTGCATATATCCAACAATCATGGCATTCCATGAAACTTTATTTGAACAGGAAACTTTTACGAGCTTTGATTAAGCTTCCACATTTTATAAATGATTTATAACCATTACTATTTTGTTTTATTCCATCATGCATTTATTTGAACAGTTATTATTTATATATCGACGTTTACATACCTATATATATTAGGTTTGATAATAAGCTTCCACTGTGGGAGGCGGCCTACAAAGCATCTCTTCAACAGAGGCGCGGCCGGGGTTCGCATCTAACCGCAGGGGGACAGGGTTTGGAGAGAATTTCCTTCACTGGTGAAGCAACGGCGGCGGTAAGGGACAGCGGTCGAGGTTTGAGGGGGCAGCGGCGGTTGCTGGTGGTGGCGAGGACCCTGCGTCCGTGGGGGCAGCGCCCCCAACGCATGGGGGTTCGGCTGCCCCCACCTGTTACATACTATTATTTGCAACGTTATGCACAGTCGCTGTGGGGGAGGGGCCGAACCTCCCCCATTAATTATATATATATTCCTCTGTTTCTAGACGTCCATATATATTTGATAAATTATATAATCCGTTTTATATATTATTTTGCTTTGAAAAAATTTAGATATATATATACTAGACGTATTTATATATATACTGTTAAATTTAATTAGAATCAAGAATATATTTTTTTTTGTCTAGATTGGGATATATGTGCCTGTCTTGCAACACAAACAACGTAGTAATGTAAAATAACTATATACATATATTTAAGTACCGTGTATAAACAGATGTATTCTTTTGTAACAAGAAGCACACTATTATAGCATGCCATATTATGTCAACACAAGATGCAAATGTTGGAGAAACTTCGTTTTACACTTAGTGCAAGTGATGAACAATCGTTGACATAATTTGGGAACATACTAGTTTTATTTTTATTTGAGCATTGAGATAGTTTTCCAAAAAGGTTAAACAAGAGTTCTCTTTCTATAATGTTAGCAAAGAAAATTACAAAGAATTTACAATATGGAATGCAAACTTAAAGAACACTACCTCAACCAATTTTGCATTTATCAATGCAATCAAAACCAGCTATTTCACATTGCTCTTTTCAAGACTTTAATGCCTTATGGATGCTAGGTCTAACACAACCCCAAACAGCTCAAATATTACCCAAGATTGAAAGCTAAGTCCAAACATTACATACTAATGCTAAGTCTTCGAAGATTTATCATCAGTTTGACCAAGCACAAAAGCATTTCCATCGCAGTCCCTAACAAGATACTTTGCAAAAGAGTGTCTTACAAGTCAATGAACCCAGGTTCAAATAGCCATTTTGAGTTTTTAAACAAAGGAAAGAGAAATACCAACAAAGGGTGAAGGACACAAGAGTGAAATCCAAATGGATTCCATGCATTGATAGACATCCCAACTCCTCAAATGCTTTCCAAGGGGAGACAAGGAGCTTGTATAACCACCCAACCTTTAGGCATCATCACATGCCTATCCCAAGGTTGGGATGCATGCTAGCCTCCCCCAAGCCCATGTGAAAACAGGATAGCTATACCAAAAATTGCACAAGGGAAAGGATGCACTACCAATAATACAAAACATGCAAAGAAAAAAATAAGACAAAGCAAACAAGACTCCAAAAGAAAGCCCAAGGAGGAGAACCCATGTTCATCCTCCAAAAATGGGGAAGAGAGGAGAAAGTTCTCCAAATACATATTCAATATTATTTGCACATAACACATCTTCTTAACCTCCTTATTGCTCCTTATAAAACAAACCCTCCTTATTCCTCCCCCTTTCTCCATGTCCTCCTTGGAAGGATTTTCAAACCCCAAAACGGGGGTTTCCTTACCAAGGATGGGGAAGGAGATTCAAGCCAAATGAATCACTTCCCCACCTCAACCATTGAGGGGAAAAATAAGAAGACCCTACAAGGCTTGGCCATCAAGCCTTGAGGATTGAGAGGGAAAATTCCCTCTCTCTTCCCCCACACTCCAAAACTCCATCATGCCATATGATGGAGGGAGTAAAAACACACATTAACAACACTAAAAATTCATTCAACAAAACAACAATTTCAACAATCATATCTAACAACTAAAATAAATGCAACACAACAAAAGATCCAAGAGCCTACCTCAAGGAAAGCTCTCCAAAAAGCTTCCTAACTTCAATTTCCACCCTTGGCTCCAAGCAAATCCCAAGCTCCAAATCACCCAAGCATCCAAGCAAGAAAAATCCAAAGAAAAAAAAAGTCCCTCTTCAATTCCCATGAATGAGAATTTGAAGAGGAAAGCAAGCATCCTCACAAATGAGGGGGTGACATGTGTCACCCCTCTCCCTCCTCATGGTCAAAGATGCTAAGACAAAAGAGAGAAAGGGTAAAATTATCTTTTTACCCTCTTCTCCCAAATTTCCTCAAATGTTAGCAAGACAAAACTAGTGCATGAAAACACACAAATCCACATCCCTTACATGGATGTGACAAAACAAGGGTAAAAAGGGAGGGAAAACTCCCTCTAGCCTTGAAAACAAGCCCCCCTTTAGGTAGGGTCCAAGGGCTCATTTTTATGTTAAAGGGGAACTCCCAAGCTACAAAGGGGTCCCCAAAAATGCCCAAAATACCCTAATTTCGGGTTTTGCATTTTGGCACAAGGGTAGAGGGTGTGGGGACCACCCAAGGGTCTCACATGTGACCCTAAACCCTTGTGATTAAGAGACTCATTAACAAAAATCAAAATTTAAAAGAAAGTGGGATTATTAACTCCCAAAACAAGTTTACAACTCTACTAACAACCCTAAACAAAAATTAATAATTTAAAAAAATACTTTACATAAATTGGGGTCACTCAAAGTGCCCAAAATTAATAATCATCTATCCTAAGGCTTCACACAGTGAACATGGCTAGGACTCAGCCCGTGGGCTGCTTGTGCAAGATTTAGTAGCTGGCCTGAATCCCACATTCTCCTGTAAACCTGTCACCTGCACACTCATTGCACACATTAACTGCACCTGTCCAATAAAATATAAATGACATAGTAAGATATCAATGCATGTTCTAAACTAACCTAACATCCTACTGAAATCAAGATGCGACAACGTGCACAATTATATTCAATATTCCAAAAGTTAGACAAGATGATAAATGAACATATAATCCCATCATGCAACAACTATCCATCAATATAATTAGATGTTCCAAGCACATCATATATCATTAGTACCCATGTCTTATGATAAATGTGACAATATAGAAATTAAGCTAAATTGGCGCTATACGCCTAAATGTCCACACATGTCTAATAAATCAAATATCTAAATATAATGTCCAAGATATCACCAATCACTGTCAAAACATGTCTATGAGCAAAGAACAACAAGCTAATGAGCTATAAAAAGTGTGGGCACTACAACACTTTGTAAAATTTGAACAAAGAAATAACCCATAAATGGTACCATTATAAATATTTGAGGGATAATTTCACCTTAAGTTAATGTTAAAATTTTGATCCTTTCACAAATTTAATATTTTCAAGATTATTGTTCTAGTTATTTCATGCTCATATAATCAATACTTTCCCTAGTCAATCTACGGAGCTCTGTGAGAATTGTCACCTGGTGCAATGGACATGTGATCTACAAGATTCAGTCAAGCTTAACTTGACAGTGGATAAATAGCAAAATTAGCAAATGGTTAAACATTGTTTATTAATCAATCTTTAAGTAAGTTGTCCAAAATTTTAACAAGATGATTCTCAAACTCAATACAATTGATCTCTATCTACACATTTTGATTTCAAGTCAATAAATATCTTTCTTCATACGAAGAATTGTGTAGCAATCATTATCAAGAATCATTCAACAGAACATAGGTTACCTCCAGTACAATATATGTTTCTGTAATTTTGATCTTAATAAAATTGATCAAGGAATAATCGGGATATTCATTAGTGTTCTGTGTTTGGACTATGTGACAATAGTCTTATCTTAGGCAATTGGATTATGAACAGTTTGATAAGTAAATTTCGTATATTCCCCTTCTACATAAAATCAATGTTGTGTAGAAGCCTATCAGAGTCTTGGTAGCCATTACGAGTCTTTTAGTGTCATGAGATAAATTGGTTATCCTAAGTTCAACAAAAATTATTTCCCAATTTGTTGTGAGCCAAATTCTGTTAATGGTTTTACTTGGGCGTTACATGGAAAAAAACATATGATGTTGAGCTACAAAGTTTTGTAATTTATTAGAAACGACCAACTGTTTAGATTATTATTAAGGGAGTGTGCAAGTTAGGAATTTGTGTATAGCTTACTTGATAGACAAGGATAGTATGGCTACATAAAAATTTTCCAATCCAAAAATTTTGATTCTTTTTTCAATATTGATGTCTTATCATTCCTAGTCGTTAGTTAGTTACGATGAATATGAGGGATTTCCGAAGGATCATTTTACATGTTAACTTTAATCACTGGAGTGTAGCATGTAATTCCTTAGCATTTTCCTCAATTTGTAGCATTGACTCTTCATGTTAAATATTGGAGTACTATCATGCCTCCCAATTTCAAGAAAAAGGAGCCTCATGCAACTAGAATCTGACCAGCTCCTTTATGTTTATTTTAGCACCAAGACCCATGTATAATTCTGAAAATCACTTTATGCTTTGCGCATTTCCAAACATTTTGTTTACAAGTCTTCCAAGCATTATAATTTTTGACCTTCCCCTATTCTATTTGCAAGATGCAATGCTCAAAATCTAACCCGAGGTCCCATTTGGCACAAACTGGGGTACACAGTCAAAGGATACGGTGTTTGGATCCCAAAACTGCCTTACTTTATGCATTGATATCCGTCCTCACCCTTTCCAACGCTCCCATATTGGCACAAGGTGTCAATGCATTGGCAAAAGAAAGTTCCGTTGGAACATGTTTGTTGAGAAGGTGAAATAGTGTGAATGTGGCGTGACGATACATTTTTCTTTTACTCCAAGGTGGAGATAAGAGGGGCACTACATAGCTAAATACAATTCAACCCAAAAAAAATCTAATAATCCAATCAAACAAATAAAACATACATAAAAATTTATGTCGAACTCTTTTTTAACATTTTAATATACATATAAACAAACATTTTTTAATGTTTGGAAATTGATAATCCAATTAACCATCTACTGCTCATTTACACTCCCGCTATTATAACATCAAAGTAAGTTAGATTGATCCAATCCCACCTATCAATTAAAAATATTTGTCTCCTCCACTCAATAAAAAAAATTAAAATGTTCATATAATATTTTATATGAACCAACAAATATTCATATAGTTGTTACAATATAAAACACTAAGATCGTAACTCATAATTCATATATAACAATATTTACAACTATGCAAATGTTGATTAAATCATACAAGCATATAACACTAAATAATACAAACATAAAATAACATGTATCAATTAGTTCAAATAAATGACCATACAAACATACAAAAATTATTCATTCAAAACAAGCAATTAATTTGCAAATATAATATAAAATATGATAATTACACAAGCAAGAAATTTGCAAACTATCCAAGATATTTATAAAACCATTCCCACTCCCTGTACTTTTCAAATACAATATACAATTTTCTTTCATTCAATTTTTTAAAACAAATACCCAAACATAGAAATATTCAATACAAATTATGGAAGCTTTAATTTATTTTATTGAATGTTTTAAAACATAATCATGAAAATTATCATGAAAAGGCATTTAAAAATGTATATATAATCATGCAAAAATAAATAAATAAAATATTTTATTGGTGATTAAAATTTTCCAAAAATGGCCACGGATATTGAAGAGTTGAAGGGTGATATGATGCTTACAAAGAGTTCTGTTCAGTCCCTCTTTACTGACTGACACAAAATGAAAATGCAGGCCGAAGATGTTGCAAAAATCAGTAATGGTGGTGAGCTTGAAATTATGAAAGCCAACTGCAGCAACCTCGCACAGGAGGTGGATCATGTCAGAGCTATTTTGCATAGCTATATGGAATGGAGTGTTGTCACTGTGAAATCCACTCTGCAACATCTTCAGACCCTTGGTCAATTGGCCAATACTTACAAGCTTGTGGATGAGCATGGAAATTCAAAGAAAAGAAAAGGGGATGATGTTGGATGTGACCTAGCATCGTTGCGGGTCAACATTCAGTCCATGTCAAAGGAATGAGCGAAAGTGCTAGATGGTCTTGAAAAGGCCAAAAAGTGATGTTTGTCGGGGTGGCTATTATTATATTGTTTTGCTTTTAAATTTGTTGTTAGTTAGTCTATGGTTTTATCGTTAATGTTATTACTCTTTTTTTGTTGTGTTTTAATTTGGTCTATATGCTCATGGAGGAGCTCAGATGTAATAGTCAATATATATGTTTCTTTTTTAATGTTATGTAATGTCTTATCTGCTCTTTTTGGAGCTCTGACTTGTATGGGGTAGGGCCCCCTCAACCCTGTTTCACCTATAATAATTTTTTTCCCAAAAATTTAATAAATCAATTACATTATAAATTGAAAATATACACAAGTGTATATTAAAAATTCTAAATAACTTTATATTTTAATAACCATTTACACATAATAAATTATTTTGTTAAAAAAAGTTGATTTGCTAAAATATTTCAATAAATATAAATATATGATTAAAAATTTCCAAAAAAAAAACAAAAAATTAATAGATCAATTAGAATATAAAATTATACAATAATAATGCATTAAAAAAAACTATTTTACCAACATATTTGGCAACACGCTAATTAAATAAATTTAGTATAATATACAAATGGAAGTTAATGACAAAATTCTTATGTTTATAAATTATTAAAATTAAATTAATCTATAATTTTTAAATCACACTAACCCAAATTTATTTAAATTTATGATACAAAATATTAAAAGCCAAAACAATCTAGGGCTTAAATTTAAATATAAATAAATATAGAAAATTACTTCTAAATCAACTGTAACACCCAAAAAAATATCTACAGCGTTATTAAATTTAAATCTAAATAATATAAAAATTACTTCTACTTCAATTTCAACACCAAAAAATACACATGTACACACTCAAGCAACTATAAAAAAATATCCCGTTAATAGTCCAACATTACATTTCTGAAATGTATTAGACAGGTTTTTTTTTTTAAAAAGAGATGCATTAAAATAATTCATATCCTTCAAAATCATTACACAGTCTATGACACTCTAGATTTAAAGACACTCTATGGATACTTGAGCACCTGATCATCCCTTTCACTCCAGATTTGCCTTGTTATTTGGAAAAGTGAATAATTTTGTGTATGTTCAAAATGTAAATAAAATCAAAGATTTAGAAAATAAGAAAAATATTTGATGTTGTATTCATGTGCAAATAAGTACATACCTTGCTTGCATACACTTCTTTGGAACAACTTTAACTCAACATCAACATTGAACACAATACTAAGTTGATTATGAAATCCTCAAAATACGAAAACTAACATCCATTAATCTCTTAACAAATATAGGAAAATAATTGATAAAAATATTATGAAATAAAAATGTAATAAATGATATAAAAACAGGCCATAAACATAGAGAAACGTACTTGTTAATTCTTTGCAATTCTCACACAACCTTCTCCAAAACAATACCAAATGAAAGGGTAAGAAACACTACCCAAAGAACTAAAGGAAAATAATATGACCATGCTTGACAAAAAAAATCAATTAATAAATCTAAAAAATCGAAGGAATAAAAATTCAATTACAGATTACGAAAAAGATTCTTGAAAACCTTTATTATGTTCTTCATCTTTATCAAAATAAATGAGTTTAGTCAATACATTCTTTTGGATTGTTGATTGAAAGTTTTGCTGCGAACTTCTGAATTTCAGAGCATAACTGAGATGTCACGCTCACCATATTTTGAAACAGTTCAAGAATATGGTATATTGTATTGAAAAAGCTCAGTTATATTTCAAAAACTACAATAAATCTTTAGGAAAACACAAAATAATATTAAATCATTTTTTTTTACCTATACAACATTATTCAAAAAAATAAAATTATGTAGAGTAGAATTTGACACACATTCCATAAAAAGTAATTCCAAACACCTTTGAATGAATTTATATTGTTTTGAATTGAGGTTGCATTGCAAATAGTAAAATATTAGAGAATTTAACTCAATATATTGTGTTTAATTGAATGGAACAAAATCTTTTAGTTTTACACTTGTTCAAAGTAAATAAAGCTAGACATTTAAGTAAATACCTTCATTTTTGACACCTGTTTTACACTCACATTTATACTCTCATACATTATTTCAAGAACAATGCAGCAAGGATTATATCCTAATTAAAAAACAAGATTAAAAGTGAAATAAAATTTGAACTAATATTTACTACTAAAGAAATATGGCCAAAAAACACAATAAACAACAGTTGAGCAAAGATCATACCCTAATCATGAAAACAAGGTCAAAAGTGTACCTCTACAATTATGTAAAATTAAAAAAAAAAGCATGTAGAGTAGAATTTGCCACACATTCCTGTATTATATTTATGGAAAAATTTTGTTTACTTTTCATTTATCCAAAATTTCAATCGAAGTACTGCCTTAAAACACTTCCATAAAAAATAATTCCAAACACCTTTGGATGAATTTATTACTGTTTCTACTTGAGGTTACATTGTAAATAGTAAAATATTAGAACATTAAACTCAATATGTTGTGTTTAATTTAATGGAAAATATCTTTTAATTTGACACTAATTCCAAATATATAAAGTTAAACATAAGTAGATACCTTAATTATTGACACTCGCTTTACATTGACATTTTTATTCTGAAGCTCATGCATTATTTCAGGAACAACAATGGAGCAAAGATAATACCCTAATTACAAAAACAAGGTAAAAAAATTAAATAAAATTTGAATTAATATTTACTCATGGGAAAATGTGCTCAAACAACATAATGAACAATGGTTGAGCAAAAATCATTCCTTTATTACATAAACAAGGTCAAAAGCAATAAAAAAAATTGAACAAATATTTAATAATAAAAAAAATTGGTAAAAAAACACGATGAACTACCTGTTTTCTGTTACTTCTACTAAAAAATTCATTAGTTTGCAAAAGTGGTACCAGTCAAGATCAAAAGATACACATAAGTAAATTTCTCTAGCTAAAATTGTTTCTAAAATTCCAAATTTTCTACTAAAAACTCTCAACAATTTGGTTGTCTACAAAATCCAACATACACCTTGATCTATGTTATGACTAAAGAATGGCATATAGTGTTTGACATATAACAATGTAACTTTTCCACAATAAACCTACAAAAGGAAATGTGTTGTGTCTAAAAAGTCAAAACAAAAAAGTTACTGATTGAAAATAAAATAAAAGAATAGAATTAAACCCAAAAACATGGAAGGAACATTGATTTACTTTTTTTAAGCATATTTGTTAGAGTTATCAACTATGCTTATTTGGTGAGGCCCCGTCATGAGCCATAATCACATAATATCCAACTCTATTAGCAAACATTCACCGAGCCCCCATCGAAACCCTAAAGATGTAGGCAAAACTACTCTGGCTACATACAGACACGAATCTGCTCAGGAGGTTGATTCAAGGGATTTGCCCTTGTCCTAGATTAATATATCCTTCAAAACTAATGATGTGAACTCTAATTCTGTTCAACCTCTATCATCATCTCATGGCGGCGACACAAACCCTAGCCGTGGGCCTTAGACTTCTGGTGTGGATGGAAACAATGGATTGGATGCAGGAAAATGTGGAGACATTTCTTAGGCTCCCTTTGGCGGCGATGGTGGCGATTCTGAGGCTACATCTGGAGTTGGCTCCTCTCAGGCTCTTCTGGGAGGTCACATTGCTCTTGACGGGAGTGGCCATGGAGTCTCTTCCCTCTAATCTGCATAGTGGTACCTGCAGTCCCACAATGAACACCTCCTTCAAAGATGCTTTAAATGGCAAGGGATCCCCCATGAAACCTGCAGACATTACCTCGTGCATTAAATTTGGGGAAAATGTCATTTCATTTGAAAACTATTACGAGTAACACGTTAATCTGCAGATTCAAGGGACTATGGCCCAACCTTCCTACACTTCACGCTTGGATCTCCAAGCATTGTATTCCGATACTGGATGGAAGGTTAGATTTGTATCTGTGTGGTAAAGGAATTTTCATTGTGGGATTTTCTTCAATAGCTGATAAAACACCATTGCATCCAAGCTCTAGGTCTTCATATCTAGGTACTTGGTCATTAAACCATGGTTCCCCTCTTTTAACCCGTTCACTGAGTCATTCTCATGTAAACATGTTTGGATCAGGCTACCTTATTTACCTCTAAAATTTTGGTGTTGTGACTGAATAATTTCTATTGGCAACGACTTGGGAACTATACTTTATATAGATTCTCAAACCTCTGATTACACTCATACTACCTATGCCCAGATCTTGGTGGAACTTGACACCGCTAAAAACCTTCCTCCAACCATTGATATTAGAGTCTAAAATAGAACTTGGTCACAACCTTTAGATTACGAAGGCCTACCATTTAGGTGTAGAAGGTGTTTCTGTTTAGGTCACACCTCTACTGACCGTGGGATGGCGAAGAACCAATATGAGAGACACAACTGGTGGAAAAACGCCTTCCCGAAACACCTAGTTTTTGAAGCTAAAGAGGATCTAGACTCAAATGCAGATACATAAGTTGAATCTGATTATATCCTGAAAACCCCTTTAACTGAAATTCCAATTGTTGGCAGCAAGGAAAATGTAAAATATTTATCTCATTCAGATTTTTGCAGTAAGGAGAATGCAAATATTTATCTCAAGCTAACAACGTTGCTGTCCTAGTTGGAATCAATGTGGCTAAGGAAAATATTCCTCCTTTATCTAATCCTCTTGTTGGTGCTCAAATTAGTCTCACCCCGTTTTTCATTGAAATTCCTCATTTTGCGGCCTTTGTCATGTTTTCTATCTCTCTGTATTGGTGCTTGAAGACTCTGTCCTCCATTTGGTTTCCATGATCATTCCCTTCCTTGGTCAAGGATAACTTAAAGGTCTAGAATATGTTTTTTGTGCCTCTGTCCATCTGAAAGAGTCTGTAACTTGGGCATAAAACTCAGGTTTTTCCTTTCTTTCCATTTTCCACAGTCACGCTTTGTTGTCCCTGTCATTTTTGTCCCAAATACCTGTGGAAACATGATTGGATGTATATCAAAGGATCATATTTGAGCCTTATAACATTTCCAAATTCTCTGTCCTTGAAGAAAGATTCATTTCTAGGCTCAAATGGAGATTTCTTGGATTTTACGATTTGACAGGTGTATTTTTCCTGGTCAAATTTACATATCAACATCAGTGGAAACGTGGTCCTTTTTGGTTGGATGTGGCTCAGCGGGGAACTTTAAAACTCTAAGGCTCGCTTCAACCCTAAACTTGTCCACGTGGAGGAATGACGCTCATTTAAAAAATCACCTTTTGGTTTGGCCTTGGAGTTGCGTCGGGGGGGCACGTGGAGGTTTCTGCTGCTTTGCCTAGACTTAGACAAAAAATTTCATGCAGCCAGTACAGTTTTGGTGGACCATGGACATGTGGAGGGCTAGCACTCATTTGAGGATCCACCTTAGGATCCCACCTTAACATTTACAATAGGGAGACATGTGGAGGCTTCTGATGGCTCCACTTTGTACTTAAACTTTTCAAAGAAATTTTCTATGGCTTAGGACACGTGGTGAGCCCACGCTTATTAGAACATTAAACTCAATATGTTGTGTTTAATTGACTGAAAAAAGTCTTTTAATTTTACACTAATTCCAAATATATAAAGTTAGACATAAGTAGATACCTTAATTTTTGACACTCGCTTTACATTGACATTTTTATTCTGAAGCTCATGCATTATCTCAGGAACAACAGTGGAGCAAAGATCATACCCTAATTACAAAAACAAGGTAAAAAAATTAAATAAAATTTGAATTAATATTTACTCATGGGAAAATGTGGTCAAACAACACAATGAACAATAGTTGAGCAAAAATCATTCCTTTATTACATAAACAAGGTCAAAAGCAATAAATTTTTTTGAACAAATATTTAATAATAAATTTTTTGGGTCAAACAACACAATGAACTACATGTTTCTGTTACTTCTACTAAAACAGTCATTAGTTTGCAAAAGTGGTACCAGTCAAGATCAAAAGATACACAAGTAAATTGCTCTAGCCAAAATTGTTTCTAAAATTCCAAAGTTTCTACTAAAAACTCTCAACAATTTGTTTGTCTACAAAATCCAACATACACCTTGATCTATGTTATGGCTGAAGAATGGCATATAGTGTTTGACATAAAACAATGTAACTTCTCCACAATAAACTTACAAATGGAAATGTGTTGTGTCTAAAAGTCAAAACAAAAAAGTAACTGATTGAAAATAAAATAAAAGAATAGAATTAAACCCAAAAACATGGAAGGAACACTGATTTACTTTTTTAATCATATTTGTTAGAGTTCATAACTATGCTTATTTGGTGAGGCCCCATCATGAGCCCTAATCACATAATATCCAACTCTATTAGCAAACATTCACTGAGCTCCCATCGAAACCATAAAGATGGAGAAAACACTACTCTGGCTACAGGTAGACATGACTCTGCTCAGGAGCTTGAGTCAAGGGATTTGCCCTTGTCCTGGATTAATATATCCTTTAAAACTAACGTCGTGAACTCTAATTCTGCTCAACCTCTATCAATGTCTCATGGCAGTGACACAAACCCTAGCCGCGGGCCTTAGACTTCTGGTGTGGATGGAAACAGTGGATTGGATGCAGGAAAATGTGGAGACATTTATCAGACTCCCTCTGGCGGCGATGGTGGTGATTCTGAGGCTACATCTGGAGTTGGCTCCTCTCAGGCTCTTCTAGGAGGTCACATTGCTCTTGATGGGAGTGGCCATGGAGTCTCTTCCCTCTAATCCGCGTGGTGGTATCTGCAGTCCCACAATGAACACCTCCTTCAAAGATGCTTTAAATGACAAGGGATCCCCCATGAAACCTGTAGACATTACCTTGTGCATTACATTTGGGGAAGATGTCATTTCATTTGAAAACTATTACATGTAACACGTGTTAATCTGTAGATTCGGGGGACTATGGCCCAACCTTCCTACACTTCATGCTTGAATCTCCAAGCACTGTATTCCGATACTGGCTGGAAGGTTAGATTTGTATCCCTGTGGTAAAGGCATTTTCATTGTGGATTTTTCTTCAATAGTTGATAAAACACCATCGCATCCAAGCTCTGGGTCTTCATATCTAGGTACTTGGTCATTAAACCATGGCTCCCCTCTTTTAACCCGTTCACTGAGTCATTCTCATGTAAACATGTTTGGATCAGGCTACCTTATTTACCCCTACAATTTTGGTGTTATGACTGACTGATTTCTATTGGCAACGACTTGGGAACTATACTTTACATAGATTCTCAAACCTTCCTCTAACCATTCATCTTAGAGTCTAAAATAGAACTTGGTCACAACCTTTAGATTACGAAGGCCTACCATTTAGGTGTAGAAGGTGTTTCTGTTTAGGTCACACCTCTACTGACTGTGGGATGGCGAAGAACTAACATGAGAGACACAATTGGTGGAAAGACGCCCTCCCGAAACACCTAGTTTTTGAAGCTAAAGAGGATCTATACTGAAATGCAGATACAAAAGTTGAATCTGAGTTTGTCTCGAAAACCCCTTTAACTGAAATTCCAATTGTTGGCAACAAGGAAAATGTAAAATATTTATTTCATTCAATTTTTTGCAACAAGGAGAATGCAAAATATTTATCTCAGGCTAACAATGTTGCTATCCCAGTTGGAATCAATATGTCTAAGGAAAATATTCCTCCTTTATCTAATCCTCCTGTTGGTGCTCAAATTAGTCTCGCCCCATTTGTCATTGAAATTCCTCCATTTTGCAGGATTTATCATTTTTTTTCTATCTCCCATAGTTGGTGCTTGAAGACTTTGTTCCTCCATTTGTTTGTCATGATCAATCCCTTTCTTGGTCAAAGATAACTTAAAAGTCCAGAATCATGTTTATTCGTATACCTGCTGTCCATCTGAAAGAGTTTGTAACTTGGGCATAGAACTTAGGTTAAGTTCCTATCATCATAATCCATGTTCCCTAGAATCATGTTCTTCATTTTCAACTATTCAATTTTATCACAATTCATCCTTTGGACACGTGACTGGATGCGGCTTGGTTTTCTTCGTTCCTTTGAGTGTTATACAATTTCAAATAAATATCATTCGGTTCATTGAAGAAATGGTTCACATACGGGCTCATTCATGGAATGATATGATGTTGTTGCACTTTACGGTTTGAACGGGTGTATCCATCTTGGTCAAATTCGCATCTCATACATCAACTGGAAATGTGACTTCTTATCTATTTTTGGGTGCATGCTTTAGTCAGGGCACTTTAAAAACTTTAAGGCTCGCTTCAACCCAAAACTTATCCACATGGAGGAATAGTGCTCATTTGAAAATTCATCGTTTTGGTTTTGCCTTGATCTTACATCAAGGGGACATGTGGAGGATTCATGCTACTTTTATCCAACAGACTTAGACTAATTTTTTGCGGTCGGTACAGTTTTGGCAGACCATAGACATAGGGCCTGCACTGATTTTAAATCTCCACTTTTGGGCTCCATATTAAAAGAGTGTCCATGAGGGGCTCCGCTCACTCTATCCATACTCAAAAAATTTATCAGTCTACGGACTGCAAATCTGTCGGGTCCTAGAAATGCGGTGGGATTACTCATTTGAGGATCCACCTTTTAAGGGTCCCACCTTAACAATTGTGATAAGGAGACATGTGGAGGCTTCCACTGCAATGCTCCAACCTTAGACTTTTCAAAGCCAATTTTCTAAGGCCTGGGACACGTGGTAATCCTTCACTTGTTCAAGGTCTCCACTCTTTAGGAACCATCTCAAAGTTGCGCATCATTAAGACACATGAAGGCTTCCACCAGGCCTTCCCATAGTTACACTTAAAATAAAATTTCTAAAGGTCTGGGACACGTGGAGGGACCGTGCCTATTTAGGGATAAGTAGCCCCTAAGTTTTATTTTGAAGAAGTCTCAGGATAGACACTTGGAGGCTTCCGTTCACTCTGCCCTTTAAGCTTGGAATTTTCAACTCCATACCCTAAAGAAAACATGTCTCGGACCCTTGATTCACATGACACCTTTCGCTGAACCTTCAATTTTTTTAACAGACTCTGCCAAATTGAGACACGTGTTGAGCCCAAAGTTATTTGGTGTTCTCCTTTTGAGGACCATCTAAAAATGTGCCCTATTGACACACGTGGAAGCTTTCGTTAGCTCCTTTTTGATTCACTGATACTTTTCAAAGGCCAATAGGTACCCAACTTTTATATTGCTTGGGCCCAAGGTACGTGGAAGGCTCGGACTTGTTTGACACTTGCCTATGTGCTTCTCTTTTGCATTGTGCACCAAGGAAACATGTGGATTATACTATGATTCATAAAGTGGTGCAAAAGGGGATATAGGATCAACAGTTGCTATGCATTTCACCTTTTTTCTGCCATTTTTGCTCACAAGACCCTCCATGGAGATGTGAATACATATCTAATGTTTTTCATCGTTCTTTGATGAAATTCCTTTGTCATGTCTGTATATGCATAAGGTGCCATTGACATGGATTTGAAACTTAAATTTTGAGTCTAAGTATCGTTAAGGTTGATATTTTGAATCTGGGAATTACTCAAGAACTCACAAATGATCATGGGAATTACCAGTGGAAAATGGATCCGGCGAAGAAATTACTAGAGGAAAAAGAGGGGAAAAGGGATGAAATGATGAAAGTGTAGGCTATCAAAAAGGTGAAAAAACCATTGCCTCGAAAGTCAAAAATGATTGACATTTCAATCACTCCAGTTAACTGCAAAGTCTAATGAAAAATGATTAACCAAAGGGGATTTATCGCATGACAAAATCAGAATGATTAAAAGGATTGCCAAAAAGTTTGTTGCATATAAGGCATCCTAGTTCTTAGTCAAGGACCCAAGAAACGTGATCAGTTCACAATTGGTCCACCTAGCAAATTTCGGATCTAAGAATTTATTATAGTCATTTCTGACATAAATTGTTAACAATGCAAAGGTCTCTCACAATAAACTTACAAATGGAAAATTGTTGTGTCTAAAATGTATGAATCCAATGAGAATACTCTTGCAAAAGGTGAGTTTGAATGTCTTAAGAAAATAAAAGAATAGATCTTCGTGCGAGACCCAAAGCATGGAGATAACACTGTTATTTTCTTCTGTTTAATTTTCTATTTGTTAAGTTGGTTCATAATTATAGCTTATTTGACGAGGCACCATCATGATTTCTCTAATCACATAATATCCAACTCTATTAGCAATCTTCAATGAATTTTCGAAATTAAAGATGGAGGCAACACTACTCTAGCTACAGGTAGTCATGACTTTGCTCAGAATGCTTGAGTCAAATTCGCCCTTTCCTTTAATTATCCTATTAAAATCTAACATCGTGAAATCTAATTCTACTCAAATTCATCAATGTCTCATGGCCCTGATACAAACCCTAGCCGCGGGCCTTAGAATCAGCTTTTTGGTGTGGATGGAAACAGTGGATTGGATGCAAGAAAATGTAAGACATTTATCAGATTCCCTCTGGCAGTGATGTTGATAAAGATTCTGAGGCTAAGTCTGGAGTTGGCTACCTCTAGGCATGATCTAGGATCACATTGCTCTTGATGGGAGTGGCCATGGAGTCTTTCCCTCTAATCCGCGTTGTGGTTCTGCAGTCCCACAATGATTACCTCCTGAAAAGATGCTTTATTTGACAAGGGATCCTCCATGAAACCTGCAGACATTACCCCGTCTTACATTTGAAGGAACGTCATTAACTATTCTGAAAACTATTACTATTGTTGACACGTTGTTAATTTTTGTGACAGATTTGAAGACTATGGCCCAACCTCCTACACTTCATCCTACTTGAATCTCCAAGCACCATATTCCGATTGGCTAAAAGGTTACCATTTGAATCCACTTTGGTAAAGGCATTTTTCATTGTGGATTTTTCTTCAAAGTTGAACAAAATCTACTTGCAAAAACATATGCATCTAATCATATTAAGGTCTTCAGTAACACTTAGGTACTTGGTCATTAAAGTATGGCTCCATCTTTTAGACCCGTGACTGACTCATTCTCATGTTAAATCATGTTTGGAGTCAGGCTGACCTTATTTTCCCAAGGTTCAATTTCATGGTTTGTGCAAAAGAAGGATATCTATCTGGCAATGACTTGGGAACTAACTTTACACTAGATTCTCTTCACCCTGATTACACTCATAGGAATCTACTTATGCCTAAAGTCTTGGTGGATATGTGAAATCCTCTTAAAACCTTATCCATCTAACCATTCATCTTAGAGTAACAATAGGATGCTTGTTCATCAACCTCCCTCGATTACGAAGGACTACACACTTATGTATGTATCTGTTCTAAGTCTCACCTCTACTGAATGTGGGATGGTGAAGAACTAACAGGAGAGACACAATTTGGATACCAGACGCTAGATCCCGATAACACCTAGTTTTTGAAGCTAAAGAGGATTAGACTGAAATGCAGATACAAAATTTGAATCTGATTTTGTCTCGAAAATGTGCTCAAATTAGTCTCGCCCCGTTTGTCATTGAAATTCCTCAGTTTGTGGCCTCTGTCATGTTTTCTATCTCCCCGTATTGGTGCTTGAAGACTCTGTCCTCCATTTGGTTGCCATGATCAATCCCTTCCTTGGTCGAGGATCACTTAAAGGTCCAGAATTTGTTTTTTCATTTCTCTGTCCATCTGAAGTAGTCTGTAAATTGGGCATAAAAATTCAGGTTGTTCCTTTCCTTCCATTTTCCACAGTCACGTTTGTTGTCCCTGTCATTTTTGTCCCAAATACCTGTGGAAACATGATTGGATGTAGCTCGGAGGATCATATTTGAGCCTTATAACATTTCTAAATTCTCTGTCCTTGAAGAAAGATTCATTTCCGGGCTCAAATGGTGATTTTCCTACATTTTACGGTTTGACGGGTGTATTTTTCCCATCAAATTCACATCTCAGCATCAGTGGAAACGTGGCCCTTTTTGGTTGGATGTGGCTTGGCGGGGCACTTTAAAAACTCTAAGGCTCACTTCAACCCAAAACTTGTCCACGTGGAGGAATGACGCTCATTTGAAAATTCACCTTTTGGTTTGGCCTTGGAGTTGCTTCGATGGGACACATGGAGGTTTCTGCTGCTTTTCCCAGACTTAGACAAAAAGTTTCATGCAGCCAGTACATTTTTGGTGGACCATGGACATGTGGAGGGCTGACGCTCATTTGAGGATCTGCCTCAGGGTCCCACCTTAACAATTGCGACAGGGAGACATGTGGAGGCTTCCGCTGGCTTTACTTTGTACTTAAACTTTTCAAAGAAATTTTCTAAAGCCTGGGACATGTGGTGAGCCCACGCTCATTCAGGGTCTCCACTCTTGGGAACCATCTTGAAGTTGTGCCATAAAGACACATGGAGGCTTCCGCCGGGTCTTCCCATACTTAGAATTTTCAAGAAACTTTCTAAAGGCCTAGGACACGTGGAGGGACTGCACCTGTTTGGGGACCGGCCCCTAAATTTTATTTTGAATAAGTGCCAAGAGGATACTTCGAGGCTTCCAATCACTCTAGCCCTTTTTCTTGGAATTTTCAATGGCCAAAGAAAACTGTCTTGTAGACCCTAGACACATGGTGCCTTCCGCTGAACCTTCAAATTTTTTTTAAACAACTCTGCTGGACTGAGACACGTGTTGAGCCCAGCACTTGTTTGGGGTCTCTACTTTTGGGGACCATCTCAAAATGTGCCATTGAGACACGTGGAGGCTTCCGCTGGCTCCTTTTTTCACTTGAGACTTTTCAAAGGCCAAAAGGTTTTTCTTGGGCCCAGGGTACGTGGAAGGCTCACGCATCTTGTTTGGGACTTTCCTCTGTGCTTCTCCTTTGCAGTTGTGCACAAGGAAACATGTGGATGACTATGATATAAAGTGGAAAAGGGGAGGATCAATGGTTGTTGTGCATTGGATCAATGGTTGTTATGCTTGTTTTTTTTCCATTTTTGCTCTAAGACTCCTGGAGATGCGAATACACACTGTTTTTCATCATTCTTTGATGAAATTCCTTGTCGTCTCTATCTGTAAGGTGCCATTGAATGGATTTGAAACTTAAATTGTGAGTCCAAGGATTGTTAAGGTCAATATTTTGAAGTGGGAATTGCTCAAGCACTTGCAAAAATGGGAATTACCAGAGGAAATGGATGCGGGGTAGAATTGCAGAGGAAAGAGAGGGAAAAGGATGAAATGATGAAAGTGCAGGTGCAAAAGATGAAAAAGGTGTTGCCTCGAGAGAAAAAAGATGACCTGTCAAGTTCATCTATGCAGAGGATCCGAAAATGATTAAAAATGGGATTTCTTACATGACAGAATTAGAATGATTAAAAGGAATCCCAAAAAGTTGTGGCATGGCATCCTAGTCATTAGTCGAGGGCCCAAGAAATGTGA
Source organism: Taxus chinensis (assembly GCA_019776745.2). Classification (NCBI taxonomy): domain Eukaryota; kingdom Viridiplantae; phylum Streptophyta; class Pinopsida; order Cupressales; family Taxaceae; genus Taxus; species Taxus chinensis. Next base: position 60,988 of record JAHRHJ020003663.1, on the reverse strand, counting down.
TCAGTTCACAATTGGTCCACCTGGCAGATTTCGGATCTGAATTTGTTAAACATCACTTTCTGAAACAAATTGGTAACAAGCAAAGGTCCCTCGAATATTTTTCTCTTTTGGGGGAAAATTGAGTGAGAAAAATGTATAAATGCAATGAGAATACTCTTGCAAATGGTTGGAGGTTGAATTCTTAAGAGAAAATTTGAGAAATTCGTCTTCTTGAGAGACCAAAGCTGAGATAACCTGTTATTTTCTTTTGTGTTAGATTTTCTATCATGTCAAGTTGGTTGCAGATGTATAGCCATTGACGAGCACTGAGATTTCTCTAGAAGCTTTCCCCTGCTGATGAATCTAAGAAATTTTGAAATTAATTTGTGTCCAATCTCTAGCAATTTGTGTCTGCTTTGTTTCAGAATGTTTGCAAATAGTTTCTTTCATTCCTATTGCAATCTTACATTGAAATTTTGTGAAATCACATAGGATCTCATCCCTGTGATAGTTTAATGGTATTTGCAATTTCATTTCAAGAAGAGCCTTCATCTTGGATGAGATAAACAAATTTAAAATCAATTCACTATCATTTGTTGATAAAGATTGTCTGTAAGTCTTCGGGTGTACCTTAGGCATGATTGATCAGAGACTTTGTGTTTAATTGAGTCTTTCAATTCAAGCCTTCATCTTAAATTCTCAAAGATTATGTGAAAACATGTGTTGATCTAGGCTTCCATTGAAGCACACCTTCTGGTTGAAGGAACATCTTAAATGTTCTGAAGCTTTCTGTTGTTGAAGTTGTTCATTGTTGTGAAGTCCCTTTGAAGATCTGGTATAATCAACTTTATCCTGCTTCATCTCCCACCAAAATTATTCAAAAACCATTGATCCACCCTGAACTACCCTTGTTTTCCCTGTGTATCAACAAAGGAACAAAATCTACTTACTAAAATATGCAGAACAATCAAGGATTTCTTAATGTCTTCAGTAACCTTAGCCTTGTGTTGAAAGTATCTCCATTGTTTAGAAGTGACAACTCTTAAGAGTTAAATCATGGAGTATTGACCGTATTTTCCCAAGGTTTTCTTCATAGAATTTGTGCAAAAGAAGGATATCTCCATCTCCTTCATCAAACAGAGGTTACACTAAGGGTCCTCTCACCCTGGTCAAAGAGGCATGTCCTAAAGTAGTGAGGACAGGTCAAATCCTCTTAAAGGTGCTATCCATCTCTCCACAAATTTGAGTAACAAAGTCCAGTTAGATCTCATCCCCGCTACAAAATGACACACACTATGATTTATCTACCTCTAAGCTCCCTTTATTTTTCTAATTTGTGTTGCTCCGGCTTGAAAAGGAGAACAATTTCGGATACCAACACTATGGCGCCGTTTTTGGGGAATCTTTGAAATATTTTACAAAGGCATTCACGTACAGATTTTTAAAATATTTTTTACAGATGTATTAAATGAAATGTATTGCTGGTAATGCTTTTTATTTAGAAATTTTAAAGTGGTTCAAAGAGTTTTTAAAGGAATTATTTTCTTAGCTCTGTAAAATTGGTCAAATTTGTGAGCTTTATTGTTTTCAAGTGCAATATTTCAAGCTTATACTTATTGTTTTAGATCACTCAATTTTATATTAGATCATTTTATAAATTTGGGTAAAAGAAGAGCAATCTTGTAAGTTTTTCCTTGAATATCTATTATTGAAAAACATTGATAGATCTTTCATAGTTCATTCCTAAATCTATGGTTCTAAAATTAAAATCCTTATTTCATTTGGTCTTGAATCACATTGAGGTTCTTAGTTGTTTAAATTGCAAAAAAATAGATTCTTAATGTATATCATCGAGTGAATTTATTGATTTTTGCACTCATTCCCGCTTGGAGAAATTTTTGTAAAGTTATGTCAGTGAATTGTCCCTCATCTTACTGATCATTTTGATTAGCATCTGTATCCAAAAGCTGCATGATTGTTCAATTTGAGAAGGTTTTTGTTGATCTAAAGCTACATTGGGAATGGATCACTCCAGAAGGAACGAGAAGATCATTTGAACAAAGTCATAGACTCTGGAAGTTCGCCACTGTTGCTAAAATACCCTCCTAGGTTTTACGATGAAATTCTAGTTATTGAAATCATCAAATAGAGCTTAGTGAGGAAGTTGCAATTTTAGGTGAAATTTGCAGAGCTCGAATTGCCAAAACTATGGGGATTGATAGTTTCTCAATCAAACTAATGATTCATTCCTCACACCAAAAGCTCAAATTTAGGATCGAGAATCTTTCAATGTTAATCAGTTGCTACCCATTTAGGATCAAGACATTCTGATGGAACAGTATAAGTAGCTGTATCAGGCCCAACCTTAGGAGGCAGTTAATTTCATTGAATTTTAGGTCACCAGTTTTCATGCAATGGATATACTAGAATGCTTAACTCCCCAATTACACGACTTTTCACACCAAAACAAAAATAGAGTGGAGAATATCATATGTTGTGTATATCTTGCATAAATGTTTAAGTTCCGCACAATGGAGCCGAGTATTGATCCCAATCAATTCCAACCTTAGGGGAGCCCAGGAATTTTTTCTGAGGTCACCTCAACCCAATATTTGTTGGTGGCATGCTAACTGACTGGTAGACAAAATACACGATATTCTTCCAAACACACAATAGCTCTAAATTAGGTCACACAGGGAAGAATCATGCTAGCACCAAGAATGGAAGATCTTCCATCCATTCCTGGTCAAATCAGCCAAATTATAGAATCACTTGATAGATTCAACATATGGAATTTTAAAAGGACCAGGAATTAGGATCCTTCATTTGACCTCTTAAAAAATCCCAATTTCTAATACCTTGTGCATTGTGAGACCTTTTTGATACATAGAACTAGTATTAATATACAAGTTCTCCAGAACACCTGTTGAGAGGTACTGGTAAAATTTGCAACTTCATAAATGAAGTTCTTTGTTGAGGCCGAAAATGCATATGGATTTATCTGTCATAAACCTTTTAGTGTTCAAGAAGTTTTGACAACTTCATATGACCATAGGAGCCCACAACAACCCATTCAAACTTAGGGTTTGATTTAGCTCTTCAACCCAAAGAGTCCTTGCAAAGGATCTTGGCTTTTCTTGGATTGTGAACACTGGTAGATTTTTTGTCCTCTCCACTTGATGCAGACATTATTCTTGGATCAAGGCACATTATTTACGTTCTGCAGCTAATCAATTATGTTTGGCATATTTTTGGACTCTTTGAATGACTCCATCCAAATCTCCAGTATGGATCCACTTCTGGTCAGCTCCATTTTCAAAATTTTTTGAGAGTTTGTGATTGAACACCCGTATTTATCTTCCACAGTATCACCAACAACTTTTCAAATCATGACAGAGTTTTATTGATTGGAGCTTCAGGATCCCTAATGGGTCTTTACACCAATTAGGTTAGGATGTTGTTACTGGGGATTTGGGTACCTTGATAAAATGTCTCCATTATCTGCGTGTTGAAGAAATACAGAGTACCTATTACCTAGTTTTAAAGACTCATACTATATTCCATGCCAATCTAATTTGTCCCGTAGCTTCACTTGAATTTCAGGGTAAGTTAGAGTACTTATGATTTACCTTATGCTCATGTCACTTCATTTACAGATTTACATTAAGGGTCCTCTCACCTTATGTGTGAAGAGGATATACCTAAATCTAGTTAGGATTAAGATCAAATCCTCTTATTAGGTATATTTCTCCACAAATCTGAGTGCTAACAAAGGGCCAGTTAGATTCATCCCTAAATCTACAAAATTGACACACACTATGATCTATTTCCTCTGAGCTCTTGTCAAATCTTGATTTTGCTTAGATTGTTATTCCTTGAATTTGAATACCAACACATTCTCAATGTATTGTTTCCATAACTCTTTGAATTGTATTTGAACAAAGGTTTATGCATAAAACCCTGGTAATTGCTTTTTACATATTTTAATTGTGCAAATACATTGATTGAAACATCATTATTTACTCAGATTCTATAAGAATTATTCAAAGTTGTGAGTTCTGAGTGTAATATTTCTAGCTTATACAGTTATTGCACTAAATTTTGTATCATCATTGATAAATTTGGGTAAAAGAAGAGTAGATCTTGTAAGCTTTGCATGAATATGGTATTGACAGACATTTGATAGGTCTTTCATAGTGCATTTGCATAAACTAAGGTGAAAATCCTTAGTGGTGACTTTGTGATATTTAAATTCTTTATAAATACCAGTGTCTTAACATATATCAAGTAAGATTTGTCATTAATATCTACAAAGCTGGAAGGAAGAAGATCTTTCTTCACCAAGGACCCTAGTAGAAGGTTGTTTCAAGAGCTGGGAAAGTCTAATTCAGAAGGCAATAAGAATTTGGAAGGTTGTTGGAGATCAAGCATCAAGAAAAGAGATCTCCATTGGTGAAACTGATCAGCCTGTGATTGAATATTGAAGTACTTCCTCAAGTGCTTCTGAATTAGGTAGTCTCTTTGTTGAATTGAATTCTCCATCTAGAGAGGGTCCTTCATCTGTATTTGAAACATTTTCTTCTCAATCTGCCCTTGTATTTTCAAAATCTAATAGAGTTTTCCAAGAGACAAAGCCTTTAGAGGGCAGTCATTCTAAAAATTGTATCCCTGTACCACACAGACCCCTCACTCCTCATCATTTTGTTTCTCCTATAAGATCACCTCCTCAAGAATAATATGGCTCAGCCTCCACCCAAACCTCCATTTGTTGTTAATAATTTTGGTCCCATCAGTTTTAGAGGTATGGCTGGCTATCCAAATGTTGTGTCACAAGATGTAAGAAACATATTGCCTAAGTTTCAAGGAAATAATGCAATAACTGGTGATCAACACTTGAAACTCTTTGTCAATATGATGGAGGACTTTGAAATAGAGTTTGAGGATGTATACATTAAATTATTTATCCATACTCTAGAAGAAGATGCAAGGGACTGGTATAAATCTCTACCAGATAATTCCATTGACTCCTGGACAGAGATAAAGAATGCTTTTAGAATGCATTATGGTGATAAAACAGACCCTAGGTTTCTTTTATCAGAGTTTGAAAATATAAAAAAGAATCCTAATGAATCAGTGCATGATTTCAATACTAGATTTAACAAAACATTGAGAAGATTGCCTGTTAATTTGAGGCCATGTGATGAATCATGTCTGATAAAGTATTCAGATGCATTTGATAAGAAAGTTTCTTACTATTTGAGGGATAAGAACCCTGGGACTTTGAGGTAGGCCTTTACCATGGCTCTGCAAATTGAGAACAACATTAAAGTAGTTGGAAAACCTCCTAAGAGGGAGGGTGTTAAACTAATCAACCCTGAGAAGCCTCAATCAAGTAAGGTTGTGGATCTTGAGGAAGTTGTAAGGACTTTGGCCGAGGCTGTCAAAGAAATCTCTTACAAGCTAGGTCAGGGCAGAAAAAGGAATTGGACAAGGTTCTCAGGGTCAACATAGGAAACAAGGACAAGATAAACTTGTAAAATCATCCTAGAAATGATCAGAGGTTTGATGACAGAGGTAAAGGACCCATGGGAGCTAGACAACCCCAAGCTAGGGAAAATAGAGTAGTGCCTGATCCTCTAAATGCCAGAGTTGTTGTTGTTGAAGAGACAAATCAAATGGATTGGTGTGACAAATGCTTCTTACCCCACCTGCCATGTGAAATAGATCAACAAGTTGAAGAAGCTGATGATGATGACAACATTGATGATGATGCATGCATGGTGGACTTCTCTACAAGCTCACAACAAGGAGCAACTTCAACTGAGGTAATAAGTGCAAGAACTGCTGTAAGTTTTTGGGACTGCATTCACCAGGTACCTCTTCTTCCTCCCTCTCATGCTTTAGAAATAGATATGGTACAAGCATTTGAACTTCCTAATAATGATTTTGAGTACCTAAGAGCTCTAATGATTAAGAAGTATGATGGAGGAATCCCATCAGAAGAGGATAGACAACTGCTAATGAATGTTGTTGTGGCCCAAGAAAAAGAGTATAACACAAGAAGTAAAGTTGTCAAAGGGGCAGGGCCTCAAGCCAAACCAAAGACCCCAGTTCTCACCAATGTCCCAAAAGAGACTCCAAAGAAAGATGCATCTGGAAAAGGCCTTGTTGTCTCAAGTAGAACTGGTGTTCCCACCCATGCCCAAAATGTTAAAAACCTTGTGCCATCTGATGAGTTTGTCAATCTTTCTCCAAATGTTGCTTTTCCCAAATACATTCCCTATGACATTGCCCAAGTCTTGAGTCAGATCAAGATTTTTTTCCCAATTGTGGAACTGCTTAGGATTCCTGAGCACAAGAAGAGGGCTTTTGAGTATTTGGGATTGGAAGAAGATAGGAGTGCCCAAGGCAGAAATATAAATAATGTAAACACTCCTCCTCCAACCATTGCAGACCTAGAAAAACCACCAGCATTAGAGGAGATAGGTGAACCACCTGAAGTCTACTTGGGGACATCTTTAGTTGAGTCTCAATTAAATGTTGATCCATTTTTTACAACACTGATTATTAAAGATAGACTGTTGCACAATTGTATGTTTGACTCTGGAGCATCATGCAATGTTATGCCTCTGGAAGTCATGAATGAATTGAACATTAAAGTGACAACAACTTATGGCAAGTGTACTGCAATGGATTCTAGAGAGGTCCCAGTTGTAGGGTGTGTGAAAGGTTTGGTGGTACAACTTGCAACTTATCCAGGTAAGAACCTGAAACTTGATGTTGTCATTGTTGATTTCCCTACCAAATGGGGCATGTTGTTATCAAGAAAGTGGGCTGCAAGTGTTGGTGGAAGTGTTCAGATGGATATGTATTTTTCCACCATTCTAATTGAAGGAAGCCTTGTAAAGTTGTATGGAGAGAAGAAAATGTTGCACCTCATTGAAGATCCAAATAATGCTTCTTATGAAGTGTTGTATGCTGATGTAGATGTAGATAACTTTGTGGGGTTTGCTAATGGCAAGGAGCACAAGATTGATCAGTGTAAATGTCTTGAACAAGTGGGTTTACCTTGGACCTTGTTATTTGATGGAGCTTGTTCCAAGTTTGGAAATGGTGCTGGCATTGTTCTGATTTCTCCAGGCCAAGAAGAGTTTGTCTTTTCTTTCAAACTTAACTTTGAATGCACTAACAACATTGTTGAATATGAAGCATTGTTATTAGGCTTGAGAATTGCATGGAAATATGGTATAAAGGATATCATTGTCAAAGGGGATTCAGAATTGATTGTCAAGAAAATTAGAAAACTGTATGCTACTAAAAATCAGAGAATGAAACAATACAAGCATGCAGTTTGGGATTTGATTGAAATGTTTGACTCTTTTAATATTGTGCACCATGATAGAAAGTTTAATGTTGTTGCAGATAAGTTAGCAGTGCTAGGATCCAGATTTGGGAATTGTACAGTGTCTCCATTTTGTGAGTATGATGTTGAAATACTAACAAGGCCATCTGTCCCTGATAACATTAAAAATTGGCAAGTGTTTGATGATGATGCCCAGGTGAAACGGTTTCTATAGAACCAAGGTGAGTTTTCTGACCAAAATATAGATTGGGAACCAATGGTGTGTGTTGCTGAAGGAAAGGAAACTTTATTTGGCAAAGACATCATCCAACTGAAGACAAACATGATTCCCAGAGGTTTGGTGGCACTTGAATCAAACTTTGATAATGTTGATTGCATTATTAAAAGAAATATGTCAGTTTCAAGAGATGTGGAAGAGCACGACCTAGGTACAAAGGAAAAACCACGTAAAATCTGGTTAGGAAGCAATCTCAGCAAGGAAGAGAAGCAGTCCTATGTTTAATTGTTGAAGAAATATCAAGACTGCCTAGCTTGGTCTTACTCTAAGTTGAAGGCATACAGGGAAGATTTGTTCCAACATGAGACTCCTCTTGAGTCTAATGCAAGCCTTTCAGGCAAAAACAAAGGCCCATCAATCTGCTCCTTTCTTTGAAGATGCAAGAAGAACTGAAGAAGTTGAGGGATGGAGGGATCATTCAGCCCACAAGGTACTCTTCTTGGGTTGCAAACCTAGTGCCTGTCAGAAAAAAGAATGGTGATATAAGGCTATGCGTAGACTTCAGGAACTTGAATAAAGCATCATTGAAAGATAATTACCCTCTGCCAAACATGGAGAATATGCTACAATTGGTAACTGGTTCTGAATTTTTATCTACTTTGGATGGTTTCTCTGGCTATAATCAAGTTGTTGTGAAGGAGTCAGAAAGAATAAAGACTACCTTTACTACTCCTTGGGGAACTTATGTCTATGTCAGGATGCCTTTTGGCTTAATGAATGCTGGAGAAACTTTCCAAAGAGTAATGGATGTAGCATTTGCTGGTTATATTAATGATTTCATTGTTGTTTATCAAGATGATGTAACTGTGTTTTCCAGAAATAGAAATGATCACTTGCAACACTTGGAGAGAATGTTGATAAGGTGTAGAGAGTATGGCATATCATTGAATCCCAACAAGAAGTGCCACTTTGGAGTGCAAAAGGAAAAGTTGCTTGGTCACATTGTATCAAAAGAAGGGGTCATGATAGATCTCAAGAGAGTGGAAGCCATCAGCAAGGTTCCAATTCCAAGAACTGAGAAGGGAATTTAATCCTTCTTTGGACAAATAAACTTTATCAGAAGATTTGTGTATAACTTTGCTAACATGACCATCCCCATTAGTAGCATGCTGAAGAAGGACCAAGTTATCAAATGGGAAGAAGTTTCCATTCAAGCTTTCAATGGGATCAAAGAAGCACTAAAGCATGCCCCTGTTTTGGCAGCCCCAAATTACAAGAAGCCTTTTCAAGTGTTTTCTTTTTCTTCAGAAAACACCATTGCATCTGTTTTGTTACAGAAGGATGATGAAGGGGCTGAGAGACCAATTTCCTTTTTCAGTAAGGCATTGCAGGGAGCTGAGTTGAAATACACCATCATGGAGAAGCAAGCATTTTCCTTGGTGAAAGCAACAAAGGTTTTCAGACCCTACATCTTGAGTTCTAAAGTTGTTTCTTATGTTCCCCACACCATGGTGAAAGACATCTTATCAGAGATGGAGGTCTCAAGCAAAAGATGCAGATGGGTGAACAAGTTATAGGAGTATGACATGGATATCCAAACCATGAAATTGGTAAGAGGTTTGGGCCTAGCTAAGCTTATGGCTGAGAGAAACTTACAAACTATTGAGGTGAATGAAGTAGAAGGAGAAAGGGTGGATGTCCTTGAAAATTTGGTAAGTTCTGAATGGTACAAAGATATAATATTTTATCTCAGACATCTATGCTTCCCTGAATATTTGAGTAAAAATTAGAAAAGATCTCTTAAGTTAGCCTCTCAAAATATGTCATTACTGATTTTGGGTTAGCTTGGAAGAACCCCGAGGGAGTGCTCTTGAGATGCATTACTGAAGATGAGGCCCCCAAAATAATTGTTGATCTCCATGGAGGAGTTTGTGGGGGACATTTTGCTGGAAGAGTTACAACACATAAAATCTTGAGGGCTGGTTATTGGTGGCCAACTCTCTTCAAGGATACAACTCTATTGGTTAGGAAATGTGAAATTTGCTAGTGTTTTTCTGGAAGAATGAAATCTTCAGGCTCCCTTCCTTTGCAGCCTGTGTCAGATTGAAGCCCCATTCAGATAATGGGGAATGGATTTCATTGGGAAATTTTTTGATCCTTCCAGTGCTGGTCATAAATGGATTCTTGTAGCCACTGATTATTTCACTAAGTGGGTGGAAGCAATCCCCACCAAGAAGGAAACACACCAAGTTATCATGGACTTCATGTTGAATCAAATCATATGCAGATTTGGAGTGCCAGCTAAAATTGTTGCTGATAATGCCATGAGTTTCAAAGCCAAACCTTTGGTGGAATGTGCAAAGAGTATGGAATCAATTTGACATATGCTTCTAACTATAATCCCTAAGGAAATGGACAAGATGAGTCCAACAATAAAAACCTGTTGAAGATCATTAGAAGAACCTTGGAGCTGAACAAAAAGAGTGGGGTGAGAAACTGAAGTTTGTTGTTTAGGCTTGACAAGTTCATCACTGTCAAAAGAGCTACTGGTAAAAGTGCATTTGATTGGTATATGGAACTCAAGCTTTTTATCCATTTGTAATTGTCTTCATTTCAGTTTGTTCAAAAAATTGAAGATCAAGAATTCGGTCCATATGATGGTCGAATCAATCAAATTATTGAGTTGGATGAAGAAAGAAGGGCATCCCATCAACGGCATGTGAAGTTTAAAGAAAAGTTGAAGAAGTTATTTGACAAAAAGGTGACTCCAAGAGCTTTCAGCATTGGGGATCTTGTGCTTTTATGGGATAGCAGGCATGAAGATAAGGGAAAGCATGGTAAATTTGATGCATTGTGGATGGGCCCTTATTCAATTGATATTCGAATTGGTGAAAATACCTTCTTCCTAAAAGACTTAGATGGGAAACTGCTTGAATTGCTGTTAATGTAGGAATTTGAAACATTTCCTTGATTGATTTCTCAGAATCAAGGTATACTCCATTTGTACAGTGTATAGTTCTTTTTTCTCATCTACTTTTTGTGTTTTTGTTCATTCTGGTCCTTGGTGACCTGGTTTTGTTGGTTTCTCAGTTTTATTTTTTGGAGGATGGTTATGGTTGTTCTACTCTGCAAGCTTATTCTTTGACTCCATTGCCCAATGGTCTATTTTTGGAACTTGGTCTGCTATATTGTTCTTGTGACACTCACAGGGAGAAGCCCATCCCCAAGTCGGAGCCGATGTTGGTGCTCAAATTAGTCTCACCCCATTTTCGTCATTGAAGACCAAATTCCTAGTTTTTCTGTCACTTTTTCTATCTCCCATTATTGGTGCATTGAAAGACTCTGTCCTCCATTTGGTTTCCATGATCAGTCCCTTCCTTGGTCGAGGATCACTTAAAGGTCCATTCAATTTGTTTTTGTTCTCTGTCCATCTGAAAGAGTCTGTAAAGTTGGGCATAAAACTCAGGTTTTTCCTTTCCTTTCTCGAAACTTCGTCGTTATGATGAAAGTCATGGGTGAATTATACCTAAGCTAAGGGAGTTGGATATTATTTGTTACTGCTGAATTAGTTATAAGATTAAATGAAATCTGTAGTTATGTGTGTTGTCACAAAACATAACAGATCACATAGTCTGTAATTTCATGCCATCTTCAGCAAAAGAACACAAAGCCCCGAAGGACAACTGTGTTGTCTTGATGAAGACACCAAATTACAGAGTAGGTGAAGTGTTGAGTTTTGAAGCAGCAAACATAAATACAGATATCAGAAAATCAGAGTTCATTACTGAATGTTACAAGTTCTCATCAATGTTCTTTCCTTCATGATTAAGACATTCAATTATGTTACTGAGTTGTTTAGTTCATTATACAATCCATACAGAGAAGCTAGAATGCAGAAAGAAATACACAACTCATTTTCAAAATTCAATGTTTTATTCACAAGGAAGGTCAAATGTTTCCCACACAAGCCGTGGGATGTAACTAAAAAGTAAAGTACAACTACTGAAATAAAAGGTACACATGCATGAAAGAGAAAGCAAAGGAGTATGAGTGAACCCATCATTGCCTTGGGGTTTCTTTCTTTGATTGAAAACATCTCCATTTCTAGCTTCTTCTTCATCTCCATTGTAGAAGCCATTGTACCTGAAAAGAAGAAAAGGATAACTATCAGTTACGAGCTCAGGGATCAATTCATATTCCTAGACTGTCCTAATTCATGCATATGAATCTCTAATAACAGGAGATGTAATTTACTTGAATATCAAACTGCATACATGCTTTATTCACTCAGAAAGAATGAAGGAAGAGAAAAGAAAAGAAGAAAACATGGACATAAGAGAGGCCAAAAAGCCTAAGTATTTTCTAACTATTTTCCTAAGTGTGCAGGTACAGGTTGCAGCCAATGAAAAATAAACAAGTCATAAGTGCATGCATAAAAAGGAAGAATGTAACTCAAAGTTTCAGTAACTGTTCTGAAATGGAAGAAGTTACAGTACAGAAGAGAGACTGGGAATAGAAGCACATGTTTTAGTTTGCAACTAAGAAGGAAGAATCAGAATTTGAAAGCTGATGTTTGGCTAAAAGAGAAGGTTTACAGTTGAAAAGAATGAAGAAAAAGATTCTGGGAAAAATTTGACAGGGCTTCGCCATGTAAAATGGACATTTACAACTTTCCATCATGTTGCTTTTAACTACTACATGCTTAAAGGAATTATTTAAATCAAGTAAGTGATACAGAAAAGTAGTAAAGCATGCCATGATCAAGATAAACAGTTATGATGTCTCATTTTTATCTAGCTTCAAACATGAAGTGTTATGTTCTATATTCTGAATCATCAAAAATACAACTACTATAGCTAGAAATGGATGGAAGAGAGAATTCTGGAAAAAAAATTCCAGGGCTTCGCCATGAAAAATCAACATTTCAAATTTTCCAACATGCCATAAATGTTACTTAAAGGAAATAAAACATCTATGTGAAAGAAAAGAAAGTAACAATAGATCTTAATCAAGCATCTGAATCAAAGGCTTATGCCTAAAATAGTATTAAAATGATGAACTATTGTAATTTCTAGAAAGTACAATACAAGATACAAAAAACAATATCTCATAGTACAAGATCAAGAACAATAAGAGTTGCAATAGTTTCTGAAAGTAATATTTTCATGAGGATGGAAATTGAACAGAAGAGATCAAAATTCCACAATGAAACTATGGAGCCTCATTCAAATTGACATAAGAAATTGCAAGATCAAGTAAAACTAAAAATAAGGATACATTATAGTTACCTGAAAAAGCAAAACATTCATTACCAAGGAATCCTAGAGACAAATCTTGCACAATAATGGTTCTTTTCAAAAAATGACTAATTTTACACAAAGACCAAGCACAAGTCTCATTCAATTTCAGTCAAAATTACATAGAGTATTTACAGAGTGCTACAAATTTAAGAAAACTACAATCATATGACAATTCTCATAGTCAATCATTCAAGTGACTCAACAAAGAACAAGATTTTGAAGGTCTTGAGCAGTCAAGGAATAAATCATTATAGTTTTCAAATGGAAGGGAGGGTTTTAACTCAAGATTAAATTGTATCCTAAAGGTGGATGATAATGGGAAGTAAGCAACTAAAAAATGGAGGGACAATCTTCAGTGGCATGTATATCTAGTTCTATTCAGGATTAAGCAAAATGAAAAACAACAAATTTAAATCATGCCCAATTTCAAAGTGTTGAAATAAGCTCAAAAAAAAAAAGGAAAACTGTACAGTTAGAAAACACAGGGTCTACATGGTTGCAGAACAATTGAATAAACTTAAGAAACATTTTTAGAAGCCACAAAGTAAATCCAGGCCAAACCCTATTACATCAGAATACATGGAAGTCTACTAAAAAACTAAAAGCATCATGCATGAAATGGAAAATATTGAAGTTATTATAAAAGAAAAAAATATTAGGGGCATCATAAGTGTCAGATTGCACAGTCTAAATCTAATAGGAGAGGAAGTATTGAACAATCAGAACAATAAAATGAAAGATGATTCAAAAATTTCTGAAGAATATTACAAAAAAAAAAACCTAAATACAAAAGTTTAAACACAGATTTTCATTCAGAAAATGTTTGAATCAGAGTAACAGACAAGAACTCACCATTTTATAATCAAGCAGTTGAAACTTTAGAGCAATAGAACGATGATGCAATAAATCCATATGCCCATGAGAAGTTTTGAGCTCAAGAGTCAAGCGGGAGCAATAAATATTATAACCCACAAATATTTCCAAGAGTTTCAAATATATTTAAAGAAGAAAAGAAAATAAAAGTGTACTTTTACAAGAGAAAATTAGCTCACCTATAACCACTTATGGCAACTCAAACACTCACAACCATATTGCTCAAGAGATCACAAAGAAATGACAGAAGAAGACATGAAACATGCAACTCTGCCTTGAATTCCAACCAAGGTTTTAAAACCAAATCTACAGAGCTCAAGAGAAAGGAGACAAATTACAGAGAAACATAGCTTCAGTGAAAAATCCATGAACTATAAATCCAAAGAAAACAAATCTTACTCAGGAAAAATAAACTTGAGCTCAAGACTCCAAAAATAGCCAAGAGAAAAAGGAAAAAGAAGAGACCTCCCTCTACGTTAAAAGAAAAGCTCTAAGAAAATGAAAATGGCAGAGAGATCAAATACTTCTAATGAATCTAAAAAGCTCAAAGAAAAAAATGAAAATCTCAAATGATCATATATACATCTATGAAAGAGCATAGAAGAAGCAAAAAATGACAGAAAGCCATTTTTAAAAAGAGACCAAGCTCGAATGCTCAAAATAATGGCATCGAAGGAAAAATTTTTCCAGGGCTTCACCCGCATAGTGAAAAACAAATGAAATGATCTCATTAGGGTCGAGCCATTCCTTATACCAATGCAAACTCAAGAGATGAAAGTGAGAGAATTCAACCATGATTTAAAAGACATCAACGATCAAATCAATGGGACTCATAATCAAAGGCCAAAGATCAAAGCCAAATTTCAATGCAAACCATGGTTGAAAAAAAATGACAAGGCAAAACTAACCAATCAAAAATTTGAAGATCAATGATCAAAAAAAACAAGTACAGAGATCAACGCTCACAAATGATCATCAAAATCAATGAAAAAAAGTCCAAGTTGAAATGGCAGGTCGAAAGAAATCTTAGTCAACTTAAATTTGCCAAATTTTCAAGTTGTAAAACTTTCACCCATAGGCCCGAAAGTCCAAGAGTACACAAGTGTCATCACCACAATGGAAGTGGAAAAATGGAAGGTCAGGGAATCACTTTCAAGTTTTAAAACCTTAAAAAAAGTGCAAAAATTTAAAAGTTCCAAAATTTCCCGCAAGCAGAGCCTCCAAAATGAAAAGTCAAAGTCACAGAAAAGTCAAAAATTAGATTCCACATTATCAAAAGTGGAGTGGCGGGTTTTCTCAAAGTTTGAACTTTTGCAAATGAGGTTAAAATTCCAAAAAATTACCCCAAGGCCCAAATTCCCCAAGCCAAGATCAAGTAAAAAACCTAAAGAAAGAGTTCAAATCCAAAGTCCCATAGAAAAAAATAAAACTTCAAAAAGGGAAAGTCATACAAAGGAAGGAGTCAAAGATCAATGGTGCAGGTCCATCAAGGAAAGAGATCGAAGGTGTCGATAAAAGACAAAACCCGACCAGAGTTTAAAAATTCATATAAAGTGGACAAGAAACCCTAGTTTGGGTTAAGTTAAAATGCCACCGACAAATTAAAGGGTTGACTCATCATGCAGAAGGGGCCAGCCCATGTGTCCATCAAATAAAATCATTGCAATGATTTCAAAGGTCCAAACTATAGTCCATACTCCAAATAATGCAAAAAACCCCAAATTATATTGTGCAATGATCACCGAAAAGGTGAAATTTTAAACTATATTCTTTCAAATACAAAGGCCGACAATATATACATGTATGTATTTATCAAAGGGTGGCAGACTAAAGTATTATGGCATGTATATTTGCTAAGTCCAAAGAGTGGCCAAGTCTGGTAAGAAGACAATTGTACGAATTCAAAGTGGTCCCCACTGAAGGTGAATAATTTTGCTAAAGTATTGGTGATCAAAAGTAAAGAATGTTTATTTTCTTGCAGAGGAGTTTTTGCATGTGATCACTAGAAGACAGAAAAAGTGTCAACATCAGAGACAAAGGTGGTCCCCATCAGGATGATATTTGGATGAATTATTTTGCAAAGTATTGCAATTAATGTAATTATTTTTGCTCAATACACAGGAGTTGATTTTTGCATGCCTTCACAACAGGACAGAATAGAGAAGAAGACAGAGTTGCATGTTCATGGAGAGAGACTTGCCTAGCAAGCAATCTTATTTTTAGCAAATTATTCATCCTTCTTTCTTAAAAATAGAACAGTTAACTTCAGTTTGACTGCATTGTAATCAAGGCTATTAATGCCTATTTGTAATTGCATGCTCTATTTTTATTCCTTTATCTATTATTAAATAAAGGATAAAAATAGAATGCATGGGCGAGTACAAGCCTTAGGCTATTTTTAGGAAGAGGGTGAATTTTATTTTTGCTATATATTGTGTGCCTTTGCAAAGCACAAGGGGAACTTCTGGAGGACTTTTTGGATATAGGAGTACTGAAGCAATTTTTTGCCAGTTTTTCCTTCTGAGTGTGAAGAATTTCTGCCTTACCAATTATTTGCAGTCTTGTGTATGTTTCTATTAGTCTTGTGAATGAAAATTCCCTGATTAATCATCTTACCCTGTTGCAAATTCAGTATTTTTGCATATATTAATGTGCATGTTTACTTATCAGTATTGTTGTGATAATCTCCCTCAATAACCAAGTGTTTTTCCCTTAATATTCTGTAGAAGAACTGTTGGTTCGTGCATCAAAAATCCTTCACATATCAATTGTGCATATACTCAGTCAAAGCCCTCATACAAATTTGGTGTATCACCTTAGTTTTAATTATTTTACAGTCATCTTTTACCTTAAACCCCAGAATCAATTTAGGATACATCAACAAGGAACCGGCCTTGATACCGAGACTCACCTCAAAATAGGTATACCCATAGACCTGAGGTGTTTCCATTGTATCTACGAAAGAGAGAGATCAAATTTTGCAAGCTTAGAAAACCTGCAGCCATCTCTCTACAGGGTGCACTTTCGAGAGATAACAGTTTTTGGCACGCCCGGTGGGACAACGAATCAGATCTGCATGCAAGTTACAAATTCTACAGTAGATCTACAGCAGATTTACAGCAGTTACAAAGTCACTTTCGGGAGCAAGTTGCAGCAATTTATTTTAAAGATTTGAAGATCTTTTGGTGACTCCACAGAGCTGATTTCAGACCAGTATTGCAACATGTTCCATGCCTAAAGTGACTACAAGATCATCGGTAAGAGGAATTCCTCCTGAGTTTGTTTCTTTACCCTTGAATTCTGCTAGAAGGAGAAGAGTTGGTAATACTTTACCTTATAATAGACCTGGTTTTGATAACCCTCCTCCTGATATTCCTTCACCACGTATCAATTTCTCTATTAACATCCCAGTTTTTCAAATGGCTATTCAACCACCAAGGAATTTTGTGACCTTTACTAATGGCAGTCCATTAGTAATCCCAGTTTACCATGACATTCCTAATGCTGCCCATGAAAAGTTTTCCATCATTCACGGGTGAAAATCAGGTTACACCTGCTGAACATATCAAAGATGTTGCAGCCCTATGTGCAGTCCATAATATCACTCATGAAGACATAGCTTTAAGACTTTTAGCTGCATCTTTTAAAGGGCAGGCCTTGCAATGGTATAGAAACCTAGAAATTGGAAGCATAAGAACTTGGGATAACTTAGGTGAAAAATTGTTGAAACAGTTCCAGGATAATTCAGATCATTTGTCTCTCATTGAACAGTTGTCTACTATTAAAAGAGCTCCTAATGAGTTTATGTCCAGTTTCAATATCCATTTTTCCAGAACTTGGGAGAGAATTCCAGCAAGTGTCAAGCCTCAAGCTGATCATGCTTTCCTTTATTATCTTAGAGCATTAAACAGTGATATCTCAACTATGATTCAGTCAATGGGGGGAGAGACACTCCCAGCAGCCTACGATATCACTATCCGAGCTGAAAATAGTCTTATTCAAGCTGGAAAATTGGCACCAAGGCCTTCAATGCCCTTTTTGGTAGATTTAGCACCTATTCCTCAGCCTATTACAATCATAGAACCTACTGTTGTAGCTCCATCAGATGATGTATTTAAAGCTTTGCAAACTATGGGAAATAAATTGACTTCGATTGATAACAGAATTGCATTACCTAGCAGACCCTATCAGGCTCCTTATCAGCAAAATCAACAGAATCAACAAAACAGGCAGCCCTATCAACAAAATCAAAATTATAGGCAGCCTTACCAGCAAAGGCAGTTTGACCCAAAGGCTCCTAGTTCATCTAACACTTTAGTCCCAGTTAATATGGCTACAGAAGAGTGGTGTCAACCTTGCAATCAACCTCATTCAGCTGCAACTTGCCCAAATGCTTTTCTGAATCTGAATCTTGTTGCACAACCTCAATCTGAAACATTGTTCATGCCTCAAATGGAGGGTGGGCAGCAAGAAACTCATGTTCAGAAAGCACCTGAACAGAATTTAGTCAGTTTTAATGAGGAGGATTTCATTGCAGTCACTACTAGGGCTCAAGGGAAAGCTGCTGAAAGTCAAAAACAACAAAATAGGCCTATCCTGCCTACTGTCACTGATAAGACAACATCTACAGTTCCAAAGTCAACCAACAACCCTGTTGTTCCTCAAAAAACAACAAGTGTTCCAGTTGATAAAGGCCATCAAAAATAGCTACAGCCTGATCCAAGAAGACTGTTTATACCTCAGATATCTAAGGCAGCTGAAGCAGAATCAGTTTTCGCTAAGGCCTACTCTAAGACAGTTGAATCTGTCTCTAAAACAGTTGCTTCTTTTAACATTGTTGATGTAATGAAAAAGCATAATGTTAACATCTCAATGTGGGATGCTCTAAGTATTCCTGGACAACAAGATTTACTTTCTCATGAACTAGCTAAGCTACAGATTTCTTCAAATACAACAGAAAAGGAAGTTCAGAAGGCAGACATGGTCCTTGGAACATTTGAACAAGACCACATTAAAGAAGTTAAGTGGATGGTTCAGAAAGTTCTGAATGCTCATGACATCAAGAAACCACCACCATTTTATTTATCACTGATTATTGGAGAACATCTAGTTCATAATTGCATGGTGGACAGTGGTGCAAGTAGCACAGTTATGCCAAAAGTGATTGCAGAAAAATTGGGTTTGCAGTATGAGCCTACAGAAAGGAGTGTCTTACAGCTTGATGGAACTGCAACTAATACAGTTGGTATAATAAAAAATTTAGAAGTGACGTTACATGCTTGCCCAAATGTTTCTATTCTGCAAGATGTTACTGTTGTGGATTTACCTCCATACTTTGCCTTATGCTTATCTAGAGACTTCACAACAAAAATAGGAGGTTATCTCTCTTCAGATTGGTCCTTCTTATTTTTCACTACTCGTTATGGTACCAAAGTTACTATCAATTCAGAGCCATTGGCCATATTTCACATTGAGCCTCACTCTTCAAATGCAGTGGCTAATTATTCAGCTCTAGATCAATCTGATTTTAGAGAGGCATCTCATGTTTCAGCATTAGATAGTGTTTCTAACATGTTTATGGATGAAAAGACAGTGGAAGAACATGCTCATGATCCTTTTAAGGAAGTTGAAGAACACCTGTTTAGTGTGTATTGTATGCATGAAGAAAATACACCACTTCCCTTACTGTCCAAAAAAGAAGATTCAGCAGAAGGGATTTGGAAGCTTCATTTTGATGGAGCTAAGAACAAGAAAGGATAGGGAGCAGGTTTGATGCTCACTTCCCCAATGAACGAAAGGTATTTCTCAGCTTTGATTCTCCAATTTTCATGTACTTGTAATGTAGCTGAATATGAAGCTTTAATTCATGGCTTACTTTGGGCCAGAAAGAGAGGTATCAACATGCTACAGATTTTTGGTGACTCTAAGCTAGTTATTAATCAAGTAAGAAATTTCAATGTTTGTAAGAATCCATTAATGAAGTCTACAGACATATTTTCAGACTTAATGGAAGATTTTGATGCTATTAACATTCAGTCTATTCCTAGAGCTGAAAACAAGCATGCAGACAGACTTGCAGCAGTTGGGGCTAGTTTTGAAGTGCTGGAACAGATTGAAAATAGCAAAATACAGCCTCATGTAAAGCTAATAGTCAGGCTCTCAATACCTGATAATGATTCAAATTGGCAATTTTTTGAAAGTGATGATCAAATCTGTAGGTTTTTGCAGCAAGAAGCTGAGTTTTCTGCAGTTAATCAGGATAAATTACAACACTTATATGGTGACCAGATTGTTCAGTTGAAGACAAATAAACTACCTCGAGGTCTGGTCACATTGGAAGACATCTTCAGCACTGACGATCAGTTAAGAAAGGTCAAGACTAAAATGTCAACTCACGCTGATAATTACGAAGAGATCTCAGTTGATGAAGGGAAAAAGCTATTTCTTGGAAAGGTATGTTCCTTAACTGAAAAGTAGTCATTTATTAATCTTTGCAAGGAGTTTAAGGATGTTTTTTCTTGGAAATACCAAGACCTGAAAGGATTTGATCCCAGTTTAGCACAACATACAATTGAGTTGCAGCCAAATTCTAAACCTGTTAGATAGAAACAGAGGCCTGTAAATCCCAAAATAGAGCCTCTGATGAGGAAAGAATTATCTAAGTTGATTGAATCAGGTATTATCTTTCCAGTTAAGCATTCAAGTTGGGTAGCCAATCTTGTTCCTGTTAGGAAGAAGAATGGTGAAATCAGACTATGTGTAGATTTCAGAGATCTTAATAAGGCTTCATTAAAAGATCATTACCCACTCCCAAATATGGATCAGATTTTGAGAACAGTCTCAGGTTCAGATAGACTATCTCTTCTAGATGGTTACAGTGGATATAATCAGATTTTAGTCTGGGAAGAAGATAGATATAAAACAACCTTTACCACTAAGTGGGGTACTTATGCTTACAAAAGGATGCCTTTTGGTCTTTCAAATGTCGGTGCAACGTTTCAACGTGCAATGGACATGGATTTTCACAGCTTATTAAATAAATGCATCCTTGTTTATTTAGATGATGTTACTATATTTTCAAAAGATTCTGAAGAACATCTAATGCATTTAAGGCAGACTTTTCAGTTGTGCAGGCAATTTGGAATATCTTTGAATCCACTGAAGTCTATCTTTTCAGTACATCAAGGCAAGCTACTTGGTCATATTGTTTCTAAGAAAGGTTTAGCAATTGATCCTTTCAGGATCGAAGCCATATCACAGCTATCATTGCCCCATCATAAGAAGGCATTACAGAGTTTTCTTGGAAAAATCAACTTTGTTAGAAGATTTGTTCCAGATTTTGCAGCATTGGTTAAACCACTCACAACTATGCTAAAGAAAGAGAAAAATTTCTCTTGGACCAGTGAAGGGAGAGAAGGATTTGAATCAATCAAAGAAGCTATCTCTCAAGCTCCTACTCTTGCAAATCCAAATTTTGATAAAGATTTTACAATGTATGCACTTGCAGGAGCTGAAACAATCTCAGCTATATTAACTCAAGTCAATGATGAAAATATTGAGCAGCCTATTGCTTTCTTTGGACAGAGCTTGCATGATTACGAAATAAGGTACACATTTCTTGAAAAACAAGTACTTTCAGTAGTCAGAGGACTAAAGAATTTCAAGTATATGCTTTCGAACAATAAAATCCATGTTCTTGTTTCTCATCCAAGTGTGAAAGCATTCTTACTAAATAAGGAGTTGAATGAGAAAAGAGAAAACTGGATAACGAAGGTCATGGAGTATGATGTTAATAATCAGGTTGCTAATGCAGTTCGAGGGAAAGGTTTATGTGAACATCTAATTGCTGATATGGAAAAACAACAAGTTACAGAACCAGATGATTCAAAACAACATGCTGAAATTGTGTATCAGCAATCAGAAATCATGGTTCAACCAGAAAATCAACAACCTGAGCTCACTCATGAGATTCAGGAATCAAGATGGATGACTGATTTGGTTAATTATCTACAGCATGGCACCTATCCAGAAGGTATGGACAAAAATAAATGAAGATATTTCAGATTACAAGTTGTACCTTATATCTTCATTGATAATGTGTTGTTCAAAAGAGATATAAATGGAATCTTGCTGCGGTGTGTTGACTATGATAAAATTCAGAAAATATTGTCAGAATTCCATGAAGGACCTGCAGGAGGTCACTTCTCAGCACGTACCACAGCCTTAAAAATTATGAAAGCTGGTTACTATTGGCCTAGCATATTCAAAGACTATTTTGAATGGATTAGAAAGTGTAAAAAATGTGCTTTCTTTGTTGGAAAAGAACGTCTAGCTTCGCTACCCTTTACAACCTATTTCAGCTGATCAACCTTTTATGTAGTGGGGTCTTGACTTTATTGGCATGATAAACCCACCTTCATCACAAGGACACAAGTGGATCTTAACTGCTACAAATTACTTTACAAGATGGACTGAAGCAATAGCCTTGAAGGATGCTAATGAAGCTTCAATACTATCCTTTTATGAAGGTATAGTTTACAGATTTGGTGTTCTAGCAACTATCATATCAGATAATGCTTTTATTTTTCTTGGTGCTAAGATAACAAATTGGGCTGTCAAACATGGAATTTATCTAAGTTCTTCATCTAATTATTACCCACAAGGTAATGGCTTAGCTAAGAGTACTAACAAGAATCTGTTAAGGATCATCAGAAGAACACTCAAAGATAATCAAAGAGCTTGGCATCTGATGTTGAATTCAACACTTTGGGCTGACAGAGTGACTCCTAAAAGATCAGTTGGCAATTCACCATACAAACTTGTGTATGGAAAAGAAGCAAGAATGCCTATTTCAGTTGAGTTACCTGCATTGGATTTGCTACATCAAATGGAGCTACTTGAGAATGAACCATTGCAGGTTCGTTATGCAGAGTTAATGGAATTACAAGAGCTAAGAGATCAAAGTCATTTGAATATGGAAAAGAATCAGAAATAAATGAAGAAGACTTTTGACAAGAAATCCAAATTTAGAGTCTTCAATGAAGGAGATATTGTGTTAAAATGGGATGTTGATCGTGCAAAGCCAGGAAGACACTCAAAGTTTGATACACTCTGGAGTGGTCCTTACATGATTTCAGCTAGCAAGGAACACAATGCTTTTCAGCTTTCGAAGCTGAATGGAGAGGAACTTCCCATTCCTGTGAATGGTATGTTTCTCAAACACTGTTATTGAATATCTTACAGTGATTGTTAGAGTAGGATTTCCCTTCAATAAGTGCAGTTTCTGCACATTGCATCATTTTTCAATTCAATAAGTGCATTCGTGCACGTGATCTGGTTTACCAGATCCTTTCCCAGTTTTAGTTTGTTTTGGAAAGGGTTGGACCTTTCAAAAAGGTAGATTTTGGTTATATTTTTGGACTCCATGCCCAATGGACAAGAGCAAGGCATAGTCTTTAAGCTAGCAGGAAGAGCCCAAGGATCACCAGTTGACAATTTTTGCACTTGTGCAAAAATAGGCACTAGTCTTTAAGCTAGCTAGGTGAAGCTAATCACCAGAAATGTTGACAATTTTTTACACTTGTGCAAAAATGGGCAAACTCAAACTGACAAAAGTCATGTGTGAAGTATACCTAAGCTAAGGAAGTTCTGATGTTATTAGTTACTGCTGAATTAATTAATGATTAAGTGAAATCTACAGCTATGTGTGCTGTTACAAAATGTAACAGATCACATAGTCTGCAATTTCATGATACCTTCAGCAAAAGAACACAAAGGCCCCAAAGGATAGCTGTGTTGTCTTGATGAGGACACCGAATTACAGAGTAGGTGAAGTGTTGAGTTTTGGGACAACAAACATAAGTGCAGATTACAGAAATCAGAGTTCATTACACAAAATGTTACAAGTTCTCATTAATTCATTCTTTCCTTCATGATTAAGAATTCAATTATGTTACTGATTGTTTAGTTCATCATACAATCCATAGAAAGATTGAAATTATATACAACTCATTTTCAGAATTCAATGTTTTATTCACAAGGAAGGTCAAATGTTTCCCACAAAGCCATGGGAAGTGACTAAGTAAAACTCAAAGAAAAGAATTACAATCATGAAATAGAAAGTTTTAATCAAATCAAATGTTTTCAAGTATGTGAAGGGATAAGATGTGACTTCAAATTAAAGTACATCTACTAAATGCTTACACATGCATGAAATAGATGGTAAAAGGAAATGAGTGAAGATAACCCATCATTTCATTTAATAAAGAGCTTAGGATTAATCCAATATTCCATGCTTGTTCCTAATTTGTATGAAGATCTCTAACAAAGGAGGTACCTGAAAAGCTTGAAGATCAAGGATATCTCATCAATAAAGAGAAATTAAAATAAGAATAAGATATGGACATGAAGAAGGCCAAAAAAGCATATGAAACTCTAACTATTTTCTTAAAGTGTGTCCAGGTAAGGTTACAAACTAAGAAGAAAGTCAATCAAAATTGCTGAAAAAGAGAAATGTAAAGAAAAGAGAAATAAGAAACATGGAAATAAAAATCTTGAGACAAAAAAGATAAGTTTTTCTAACTATTTTTAGGAAGTGTGTGAAATATTTTTAAAGACAAGGCAAAAAGAACCATGTAAAAAACTTGAAGGGTTAATGTAACTTCAAATTTTTGATCAAAAATGAAAAGGTTACAAACTACAAAATACAAATAAATGCATGAAGATCATGTACACTTTTCATTCAAAAATCAAGGAAGAGAGTAATTCAAAAAATTTTGAAGAACTCATTTACAATTTTATATCCAATCAATCAAACAAAAATTTAAAGAAATTAAGTGAAAAGTCAAAGAAATTTACAATATTTCAAAAATTTCATTGAATCAAGGATTAATTACATTAAATGTGAACATAAAGAAAAATATTTAAAAGAAAAGGCCACTATAAGTTTAAAGAAAGATCCTCAAAAATCAGAATAGTTGAGTTGTTAAAATTTCAATCAAAATCATAGTGATCCAAGTAACAGACTTATGCAAAAGAAAAAATCACAACAAAAAGCAAAGAAAAATAAATGAATCACCAAGAATGAAACATAAACTCATTCGCAAAAACTTCTCAACAAGTATTTTTCAAAAAAGCAAAGTCAGTACAAACTTTAGAAAATCCAATGAAATATCAGAGAAAAAGAGTATTCAAAACTTCAAAAAAAAATAGAGAATGTGAATCAAAGCTCAAAATCTTACTCAGAGAATTGATCTCAAATAAACCAAATCAAAGATAAACTTAATGAGATCATAAAAGTAAAAAAAAAGAATTGACAGAAATTTTTACTACATCAAATGATTATTGATTAACAAAATCAAAATGGCAGATGAAAAAATTCTTACTGGAAGAAGAACTAAGTCATTCAGTCGAAGAAAAAAATACATAAAATGAGATCATAATACAAAGACACAGATATTACAAAATGAAGAACAGATTTATAAAGTTGTAAATGGAAACCAAAGTTAGAGAAGAACCAAAGCTCAAACTCAAAATAATGGTGTTAAAAAAAGAGCAAAAGGTTTCAACCCATAAAAAAACCAAATGAAATGGATCATTAGAAGTCTATGGATCCCTTTATCATGCAAACTCAAGACAGTTAGAAAGACTCAACCACAGTTAAAAGATCAAAATCAAAAATGACAAGTATGTTTGAAGATCAAAGGCCAAAGATCAGCTCACAGTTCAAAGTTGCAAACCATGACCAAATAAAAACCGATGATATTTAATGCACATGACAGAAACCCTAATCATGATTTTGAGATCAATGATCAAAAAATCAAAAGTACACAGATCAACATCACAAATGGATCATCAAAATTGATGCAAAAGTCATCAAGTTGAAATGGCAGTTGAAACTTAGTCCAATTTGTCAAAATTTTTAAATTGTCAAAATTTCAACCATAGGCCCGAAAGTCCCAAAATCAAAGTACATGTGTCATACCAAATGTCGAAGTGGAAAATGAGGTTGGGTCCCTCTTTAAGTTTTCAAACCTTTTGAAATGAAAAGTTAAAAGTTTCAAAATTTCCCGCAAGCCTGAAATCCAACAAGGACAAAGTCAATATCAAGGAGAAAAATCAAAAATTGATCTCACATAGTATCAATGAGAAACCGGGGTTTTCTCAAAGTTTTGAACTTTATGCAAATGTGGTTAAAATTCCAAGTTACCCAGATGTAGGCCCAAATTCCCTAAAGATCAAGTAAAATGTTCCTTTAATCAAGTTCAAAAGTTTAAAACACCAAAATAATGCGATCAAAGAATTGAAAAAAGTTCAAAAAGCCCAAAGGAGTCACCTCAAGGGGCAAAAAAGCCAAGATCAAGAGTCACAGACCACAACAAAAAAAATATCAAAGGTCGGGCTCAATTTTTTTAAAAATGCCACCGAAAAGTTCCAAACATTTCCCAAAGCCCGAGCCCCATCATGAGAAATGCAATTACGTCACCAAAGTCAAAAATTTCCACATAGAAATTAAGGTCAAGGACTTTATCAAAAGTTAAAATTCCAAAATAATGCAAAATGGTTAAATTTTAATGATCACCAAAAAGGTAAAATTTTAAAATAATTTTCAAATAAAAGGCCCGACACAAATACATGTATGTATTTATCAAAGGTGGCAGAGACTAAAGTATATGGCATGTAAATATTTGCTAAGTCCACAAAAGGACTTAAAATTCAAAATTAAAGTCCCAAAACTCCGTTGAAGACTGCTTAACAAAATGTACCAAAATGAAAAACCAATGTAAAGGTAAAATTGGTCCCCACTTCAAAGGGTCTAAAAGCAAAGAAGAGAATGAAAAGTGTCAAGTTTTGATTGTGATGTTTTTGCATGAATCACTTCAAATAAACAAGTGTCAAAACATGAAGTGAAAAGTGGTCCCCACAGTGGGTGTATTTTTTGTGGTATTGCAATTATTAATTTTTTTACATAACAGAGAGTTATTTTTGCATGCTTCACAAGAGGACAAATAGAGAAGAAGACAAAGTTGCATGTTCATGGAGAGAGACTTGCCTAGCAAGCAATCTTATTTTTAGCAAATTATTCACCCTTCTCTTTCTTAAAAATAGAATCAGTCAACTTCAGTTGACCAATTGTAATCAAGGCTATTAATGCCTATTTGTAATTGCATGCTCTATTTTTATTCCTTTATCTATTATTAAATAAAGGATAAAAATAGAATGCATGGGCGAGTACAAGCCTTAGGCTATTTTTAGGAAGAGGGTGAATTTTATTTTTGCTATATATTGTGTGCCTTTGCAAAGCACAAGGGGAACTTCTGGAGGACTTTTTGGATATAGGAGTACTGAAGCAATTTTTGCCAGTTTTTCCTTCTGAGTGTGAAGAATTTCTGCCTTACCAATTATTTGCAGTCTTGTGTATGTTTCTATTAGTCTTGTGAATGTAAATTCCCTGATTAATCATCTTACCCTGCTGCAAAATTCAGTATTTTCTGCATAATATTAATGTGCATGTTTAGCTTAGCAGTATTGTTGTGATAATCTCCCTCAATACCTCCAAGTGTTTTGCCCTTAATATTCTGTAGAAGAACTGTTGGTTCGTGCACCAAAAATCCTTCACATATCAATTGTGCATATACTCAGTCAAAGCCCTCATACAAATTTGGTGTATCACCTTAGTTTTAATTATTTTACAGTCATCTTTTACCCTTAAACCCCAGAATCAATTTAGGATACATCAACAAGGAACCGACCTTGATACCAGAGACTCACCTCAAAATAGGTATACCCACAGACCTGAGGTGTTTCCATTGTATCTACAAAAGAGAGAGATCAAATTTTGCAAGCTTAGAAAACCTGCAGCCAGGCTCCGATCTATACTTAAAATTTTCAAAGAAATTTTGAAAGGCCTGTGACACGTGGAGGCACTGCGCATGTTTGGGGACTGGCCCCTAAATTTTATTATCGAAAAAGCACCAAGAGGACACCTGGAGGCTTCTGCTCACTCTTCCCTTTGCTTGGAATTTTCAACGACCATAGGAAAAATGTCTCAGATCCTAGACACATGGTGCCTTCTGCTGAATCCTTCAACTTTTTTTATCAAACTTTGCCATGGATTAAGACACGTGGTGAGCCTCACGCTTCTTTGGGGTGTACTCTTTTGGGCACCATATCAAAGTGATCACCATGGGGACATGTGTAAGCTTCCACCAGATCCTTTTTACACTAATACTTTTCAAAGGCCAATAGATGTATTTTTCTTGGGCTCAGGGCACGTGGAAGGCCCGTGTTTTTTTTGGAAACTCTCCCTCTATACCTCACCTTTTATAGGTATGCACCAAAGGAAAAACGTGGATGGATCTATGATATAAAATTGAGAAGGGGTTGAATCGATTGATTGCTATGCATTGTGTCTTTTTTTCTACCATTTTTCCTCCAAAATTCTTGTAGATGCAAATACACACAATTTTTCATGAAATTTTGATGAAATTTCTTGTCGTCTCTACCTACAAAGTGCCATTAAATGGATTTCAGACTTAATTGTGAGTCCAAGGGTTGTTAAAATTGATATTTTGAAGTTGGAATTGCTTAATCACTTGTAAAAATGTGAATTACCAGAGGAGATGGATGCGGGACATAGTTACAGAGGAGGGAAAGGAAAAAGGATGAAATGATGAAAGTTGTAGGTGTAAAAGATGAAAAAGGTGTTGCTTGGAGAGTAAAAGGGATTACCTGTCAGATTCAGCTGTGTAGAGCCTCCAGAAAATGATTAAAAAAGGGGATTTTGCATGACATAATCAAAATGATTAGAAGGACTCCCAAAAAGTTGTGGCATGGCATCCTAGTCATTAGTCGAGGGCCC
Source organism: Taxus chinensis (assembly GCA_019776745.2). Classification (NCBI taxonomy): domain Eukaryota; kingdom Viridiplantae; phylum Streptophyta; class Pinopsida; order Cupressales; family Taxaceae; genus Taxus; species Taxus chinensis. The sequence goes on along the minus strand of JAHRHJ020003663.1, from coordinate 32,396 downwards.
AAGAAATGTGATCAGTTCACAATTGGTCCACCTGGTAGTTTTCAGATATGAATTTTTTAGATGTCACTTTCTAAGGCAAATCAGTAACAAGAAAAGGTCCCTCAAATATTATTCTCTTTTGGGGGGGAAATTGAGTTAGTGAAAATGTATAAATGTAATGAGAAGACTCTTGCAAAAGGGTCAGAGGTTGAATTTTTAAGAAAATTTTGAGAAAGTCGTCTTCTTGAGAGACCAAGCTGAGATAACCTGTTAGTTTCTTCTGTGTTAGATTTTCTATCGTGTCAAGTTGGTCGTAGATGTATAGCCATTGACGAGTATTGAGATTGCTATGGAAGCTTTCCCCTGTTGATGAATCTAAGCAATTTTGAAATTAATTTGTGTTAAATCTCTAGCAATTTGTGTCTGCTTTGTTTCAGAATGTCTGCAAATAGTTTCTTTCATTCCTATCGTAATATTACATTGAAATATTTGTGAAAATCACATAGGATATCATCCCTATGAAAATTTAATGGTATTTGCAATTTCATTTCCAAGAAGAGCCTTCATCTTAGATGAGATAAACAAATTTAAAATCAATTCGCTGTCATTTGTTGATAAAGATGGTTTGTAAGTCTTTGGGTGTACCTTAGACGTGATTGATAAGAGACTTTGGTGTTTAATTGAGTCTTTAAATTCAAGCCTTCGTATTGGAGTCTCAAAGATTATGTGAAAACATGCTAATTAGGGCCTCCATTGAAGCACACCTTCTGGTTGAAGGAACATCTTAACTATTCTGAAGCTTTCTATTGTTGAGTTGTTCATTGTTGTGAAGTCCCTTCGAAGATCTAGTATAATCAACTTTATCTTGGTTCATCTCCCACCAAAATTATTCAAAAACCATGAATCCACCTTGAACTACCCCTGTTTTCCCTATATATCAACAAAGGAACAAAATCTATTTACCAAAATATGCAGAGTAATCGGGATTCCTTAATGTCTTTAGTAACCTTAGCCTTGTGTTGAAAATATCTCCATCATTTATAAGTGACAACTCTTAAGAGTTAAATCATGGAGTATTGACTATATTTTCCCAAGGTTTTCTTCACAGAATTTGTGCAAAAGGAGGATATCTCCATCTCCTTCATCAAACAGAGGTTACACTAAGGGTCCTTTCACCCCGGTTGAAGAGGCATGACCTAAAGTAGTGAGGATAGGTCAAATCCTCTTAAAGGTGCCATCCATATCTCCACAAATCTGAGTAAAAAAGGGCCAGTTAGATCCCATTACCAGCTACAAAATGACAAAATATGATCTATTTGTCTCTAAGCTCCATGTCCAATCTGTGTTGCTGCTCGGATTGAAAAGGAGAAATTTTTTTGATACCAACATTGTCCAAGTGCATCCATAACAAAATCTGAAGCATCCAAGTTCAACCCAATCAATCCTCCAATCCACTAGAAAATCTACCATCAAGGAAGGATAATTGCATGCTAGACGGTAAGTGAAGGTATAATTCTCCCTCTTTCCATCTTTGCTTGATCTGAGGTAGAAAATAGTAGTGTTAGTTTAAGATTTAAATCAATTTATTTCCTAGTTTGCACACTAACACCATTATTTTTTCTACACTTTTAACATTCAATATATTTTGAAAAAATGTCAACGAGGTTTCCTACAGTCATGTATTTGTGTTTACAAGGTTTCCTAATCGTCATTTTTCTCTGATGAGCTCATATGACAATTTTCATACAAATAGTCACACATTTCCAAAAACTATGTCCAAATTTCATACAAGTTTCTCAAAGATCAGTGTACCATCGAAAACCACTCTTCAAGTACACAAAAACACAAGGGAAAAATTTCCTACATATTCCCCTATATACAAGTTGAAACACTCAGAGATGATTCGGAGCCCCAAACTGACAAACACGATTAAATTGACGCTCATCTTTCTGGAGAAGTGCTATCGGTCGTATTTTAATGCATCCAAGCGAACCTGTGTCTCCCATGACAACCCGATGCCTCCAAAACCTTATCAATTTTGAAAACTATCTTGTGGGATTTATTTTAGTTATTCTAAACTGAGGGTTTGTAAATGAAATTACTAAATCGTAGAAATAGAAATGTAAGTATGCGGAAATCTAAAACCCCATTTCTACCCCAATCCATCTAAAATGGCGGGTCAAAACCAACTTGCATTTTTAACTTGCTGAAATTTATTTTGAGAAGCTATGAACTACCTTTTGGGATTTGTCATGTTACAAAACAAGGTCAATTTTAAACATCCAAAGAAAACGTACCTAGGGTTCGGTTGAGACTCCAATTGTGACAAGGTACACTGACTAAGGTTTTATAGAAGTTATTGAAAATCAGGTGTTTATAAAGATATTTTATGCCTCATTGTACGAATGACCACAAGATTTATTTATATTTAGTTCAAGGTCGCCAAGGAGTAGTTATTCCAGAACTAACTTCCCATCAGTTTACTAATCCATAGCCAACTATGTGGCTGTCCATAATCTACAATATTATCAATTTTTTTTACAACCAAATACGAGATGTATCAATTAGAGTGATTAGAAGTGTATTTGATGGTTATCATATCCAGTTACAAACAATAATGTAGAGGCAACGACTATTAAACTAAAAATTTCAATAATTCCCCCTGTATAATTTAATCCTCGTAATTTGACTAATACTTATATGCCACAAATTATTTTTCTTTAGTTGATTATTTGTCAAATCCATTTAAATGATAAAAAAATAAACATTAAAATCACCTGCAAGGATAGAGGTATGATGACCATGCTTGTGTGAGAGTCAAATGAAACTATGTAGGGACTCTAAGTCAATTGAACGTTTATCAGAAGGTATGAATCAACCACCAAAGCTATTCATTTACCGGTTACCACAAGGGGGTTTCACTCAGTAAAAATATGGTATACCACGTTCATTCAAAGGGTATTAAAGAATACCCTAAATGTTATATTTTAAGAAAATCTAATTCTTACTTCAATTGATGAATACTCAATAACTCCCATTGTATTATTAAAAGGTGGCAATACCACCTAATTTTTCCATGTAGTTTACTAGATCCATGTTTATATAATTTTATTTGCATACACTAATATTTCAAACATAAAATATATCATGCTTCTACATTGAGCTAAATTATTATTTTCTTTCCAACTTTCATAATCTATAATTTCATTTTATATCAACTAAAATTAACTAATGCCATTAAAATAACCTAAATTAAATTACCTTAAATGTTAAGTTTTGACAATTTATCAAATTTGGTTCAAATATTAATATGGTGAAATCATATAATTTGTGTTTGAAAAAAATGCCTTAATCCAGTTTTTTACCATCTTATTATTTTTTTCTTATCAAATTGTCTTTATTCAAAAATGAGACTTATAACGGATAACTGGATGACCAAATACCTTTTGCAAGTTTAAGGTAATTACCTTTCAAAACTAAGGTTCAATGTTATTAGTTTTAACTAGCAATCGCATTGTGTACATAGCAATGTGAACAAAAATGGTATATGTCTATTTATCAGTAGTGTGATATTAAATTTGTAAAATTGATGTTGATAAGGGGTGTGATTGATTTTGTAAACACTTAGGAATATTTGAAGCAATTGCAAATTTTAAGGTTTTATCTCTACATTTAAAATTTGTTACATAATTTCGAAATTGAATATAATTTTCCATTCTTGAGAAGTTTTTTTCATTAAAAGACACATTTACAATCTGTATGCCATTCTTGAGAACTACACAAATGCCATTACATAATGAAGATTACAAATTTTTGGAAATGTTTGGATCAAAACCAATTGGTTGCTTAATGAATAAAATTTTAAGCCAAGGACCAACCTTCATCAAATTTAGAAATTTTGTAGCTATTTTTTGAAATAAATACTTAAATAAGTATAAGGATTCTTTGAAAGAGAGAGTAAGAGTGAGTAATGTCCATATTGGTGTTGATGCTCCATGGTAAAACATGCAACATAATTTAGTCCAATCAGCTATGTCTGAAAGTAGAAATTTAAATTATAGAATTTGATGTTTGCATTTTAAAGTGCAATATTTTGAGATGCAAAAAATGAATAGTGAATATTATTGTTTGTTTGGACGGAGGATGCATCTCCCATTCTTTTATTGCATTTAAGATTTGGATTGTACTTCTAAACTTGTCAAACGGGTTCCAGGGGTAATCAGTCTTCCAATTGCCAAATGAGAAATTCAAAGTCCTAGGTGCATGTAACCCAAAATGAATACAATACATAGAGATTTAGGACAAATATAGATACCGAAGCACCCAATGAAGATAGAAGACGGTGAAACAAAATAGCCAGGCAAACATCTTGTAAAACTACATTAAGAAAGAGGATAGGAAAAATTACTTATTTCTCGTAATGTACTTGTTATTTTATGGCAGAGCTTTACAATCCAAACCCTATGCACCTACATAAATGTAAATGGATCCATACCTACTTTTGTGTATAGTCACAACATATAAAAGTGAAATGGTTGCCCCGACATCTCATTTGACACATAAATAAGTAAATGTGTAATAACATATATGTTTTATTTGATTTAGAAGGATAGTTATTTAAAACCATGTATGTAGTTGATGTTGATAAGGGGTGTGATTGAATTTGTAAGTGTAATATCCATGCCCCCTAGATAAATTGATCTTTTAATGGGTTTTGGGAATTTAATTAAAATTATTTCAAAATAATATACATTTATAAGTAGAAATCTTATAAACTATAGAAATATCAATTAACTTGTTCCCGAGGACACTTAGAAATCTATACATAAGCTTATGAACATTTAGATTATGGTCTTTATGAGTGTTCTATATATATGGGAATTATTACCTATTCAATAGTTCCCAATGTATTTGTGAAATATTTTGTCTAAACCCATAAATATTAAAGATAGGTTTTATACATATATCCATGAGAAATCTCCCCTATTTTTTGACATTGCTATAAAGTAGTTTATCACTCAACTCAAAATAATAGATATATACCAATGTATTATATGCTGGATAAAATATGTTGGAGAATGTAGGGATGTGATAGTGGTAAGCAACTGGCTAAGAACTTGTACTAGGTGATCGAAAGGGACTTTAAGGAAGATGGAAGGCATCATATAATCGCTAAGGAAATAACTCCTGAGCTTTATGAAAATAATAAAATTATGGGGATTTTAACAAGGATTGTAACATCAATGAGCATGGGAAAATAACTAATAACAATGCATGGATATTATTAACCAAAAATAGATCAAATATATACAACAAGATAGTAATCAAGTGAGTACAAACAATCACCCTAGCAAATAACACAATAAAAATCTACATCATAACTCTAGAGATTCGTTCATGAGACACCCAAATTTAACATAGTGACGTGAATCAAGTCTACAAGACACTTTCAATGAAGAAAAATTACAAAAGTAGCAAGATGTCATGTAAGTAAGGAAGTGCACCACTCCTCAAATATTAAAATCTCTTGATTTGTATAAGAACATTGTCATGCATTCTATATGGTACTCTTCACAAGATACATGTGTTATTCATATTAGATCGAAAGATAACATGTATAACCATTTTAATAATATCCTCTGAAGATATATAAATGAACTATAATATAATAATTGCATTATTGGGACCCATAATGTGGTTAGATGCTCACAACCTACAGTCTGAATTATACAACTAAGGGATATGATACTATAACATTAATGGTTGTGTATGTGTTTTGATCATAATCGCATTATTACTTAATAGTCACTTCTAAGGAATGTGCATCTATTTAATTTGATTGTGTACATAAGATTGATAAATGTATATGTTTAAATATGTACAATAATACAGGGACCCTTAGCTAATCAAACATCATTTAATGTCTGGAATTACTAACAAAGATAGGTATGTAATATAACCATTGTTGGGAAGAAAAATTATGTTTTCGTCATAAAGCTCCATGTTGTAGGTCATTTTTTTTCTTCCTTAATTTATCTATCTTAAAAGTAGAAAGGTGGAAAATTATCTGACATGCATGTTAGAAAGATGAAATGCCAGTAGGCCTAGGAATTGAACCCAACAATTCTATCATGAGATTTTCCTTATAGGTAGGTAAATTTGCATACACCTCTCTTAAACACCATCTTACCTAGGTGTAATGAGTGCATATACATGTTTGTCTATAGCAAAACCAAGGAAATAGGTATTTCAGTCTTAACAAATTACAACATGTCATCCAGGTAAATAATTTTGCACTGAAACATAATTCCTTGAAAGTAGGATCCATATTAGTAAGGAAGGGAAATGTATAATATGTCATGTTATTTACCATGCCCCATTGGCAACAATGAACCACATCATCACTCAAGACAATTTAAAATATAGAGGTGTTTTTGGACCAAAACAATACACAAACATTGAATAAAATGCACATTATGCCAAATTTCAAAAAGAATAAAATCATATAAATGAACTTTGTTTAAAAAATCATTGGAAACCTCTAAGCATAAGCTAGAGGGTGTCAATTCAGTTTAGGTGGGAAATCCAACAAAATGGAATAAGTCATGTCCTACTTTTATAGATTCCAAGGGATCATTGTTTCCATATTTGAATTGAAACTTGTGCTTCTAATTATGTCAAAGTTTGTCCATGTATCCACTTAGCCTTGCATTCCTAATGTAAATAGGAAATCAAGCCAAAAATTATTAAAGTTGGATCATATACACTTTTCATACCTCTATTTCTTTCAATAAGTCCTAAAAGGATAGGTGTATATCCTGATGCGCCAAATTAGCAAGAACTTGACAAGGTCATAACTTGAGCTCAGGGTGTCCGTTTGAGTCCATTTTTTTTGAAACCACATGCTTCAATGAGATGAACGCAATGGAAACCATCTCTACTAGTTGGGGCAAGTTTCAGCACATTTTTGGGCCCTAAATCCGCCATCTTGAGGCCAAAAATTAGGATTTAAGTTGTAGTTTGGTTTTTTCCTATTTTTGGGCATTAGTTAATTTTAGTCTATTAGTTGCATTATGAGTTAGAAAGTTGGAAATTCCTCTAATTTAGGAATGTAGAAGATGCATGGAAATTTCTGTGCCCGTACGAATAAGCATGCGAACTTACTAAGAATAGCAGGTTCTAGTAAACTGCTAAAAATAGTAATTTCCACCACCTAGAGTAGATTTAGTCAAAGTTAGTTAGAGTTTACTTGGAAAATCGAGTTGGGAGTTGTTTTCCTATTTAGGAAACATTTTAATTCATTATTGAATAGTGAAGAAAGAGATCTATTTTCTTTTGGAGTTCATATTATTTGTAGTATATCAAGTGTGTTTAGAATTTGGCTACATTATCTGGTATCAATGGTTCGAAGTCTAATTTCTAGAACAACTTACTTTATCTTCAGGAAGAGGAAGAGGAAGAGGAGGTGGTATTTCAACCAATGAATATCTGAATATGCTCTTTCAGATCTAAGAGACAAGTTGTTGCGCTTGCTGCAATGATAACCCCAAGATCTCAAGGTGAAGACAAATACCTCCAAATCTACTTCTGACACACCTGAAACACTTCAAGAAGAAGTTTACCAACTTGAAGAGGAGGACTAACGCAAGCACCACTCATGTAGAAATTTGAAGACACAGGATGCTTCATAGCATTAGAAGGAAAGCCAATGATGGGATACTAGGTTAATGTTTCAGAGTATGGTGGTACCACTAAAACCAGAGGAGCTTCATAAACTGGTCATGACTAGCATGGGAAATTTTTTTGAGTGGAAGGCTATGTCAAAAAAAGAAGGTAAAATTTGCATGCACGAAATTGAAAACTCATGCTATGTTATGATGGGATCACCTATAGAAAGAGCGGTCAAGAAAGGGGAAAGAAATAATCAGGTCATGGAGTAAGATGGAGATGAAGCTGAAAGATAAATTTCTCCCTCTGAATTATGCACAAACCCTTTACAGGAAGTTTCAGAATCTCAGACAGAACTTACAAACAATGCAAGAATACATATATGAGTTTTAAAAGTTGTCCATTCGTGTAGAGCATGAAGAAACTGAGGAAAAAATGGCTGTAAGGTATGTATCTCAACCATCTCTCTCTCTCTCAAAAGAGTTGGAATGGATTAAAATTTTCTATTCAAGATGATATAAGTATGCATAGGATTAAAAGCATGGAGGATGCCTATCAATTAGCCTTAAAGGCCAAGGAAAAACAAAATCCTCAAAGTTTTTCACCTAGAATGAATAGGGGGCATCATCTTCCTTTCGGGGACGAGCTACTTTTAGCCAAGGTAGGGGAAAATCATCCCATGGATTGGAAAAGCCTCTAGGATACGAGACAAGATTTATCAGAATCAACAAAGAGGTAGAGGATTTTCTAGGGGCAGAGGATATGCTGGCGATAGAGTATGGGAGACTCCACAAAGACCATTTGTTTGTTACATATGTGGTGAAGAAGGGCATCGGGATTTTAAATTCCCACATACTTATACACATGACAAAAGGAAAGGAGATGCTCCAAGAGTAAATCTTGTTAAAGCTGAACAAGTAGAAGATGAACAGGACCTGGAAATTCCATTAGATGTTGGAGAAAATCTGATGATCTAGAGGATGATGATTTCTCCAAGAAAGGAGATCAAGGGGGATGCATGGCTATGTACAAATATATTCAAAATATGATGCACTTCAGGAGGAAAGGTATGTAATGTTATTATTGATGGTGGTAGTTATGAGAACATGGTTTCAAATGAGATGGTTGATAAATTGGGTCTACATTGTGAGAAGAATCCTAACCCTTACCGTATTGCATGCTTTAAGAAGGGTAATGAATTTATTGTTGATAAAGATGTTTAATAAGATTTTCTATTGGGAACAGTTATAGGGATGAGATTTGGTGTGATGTTATTTGTATGGATGCATGTCATATGTTGCTAGGAAGACCATGGAAATTTAATATAAAATTTATTCATGATGAGGGAAAGAATACTTATACTTTCTGGAAGGATGGCACAAAAATAGTTTTGCTACCTCTTAAGGAAGAGGGGAAGGCTGAAAATATGATTTCTGCAAAGGAATTTGTGAAGAGGCAAAGGCAACAAGTTTTTGTTATGCACTAGTCGCAAATAAGGATGAACTTATAAGTACATAAATACCAATAGAAACAACAAGAATTAATAGAAGAATTTTCAAATGTTATTCCTAATGAGCTACCAGATGGATTACCACCCAAAAGAGATATTCAACACCATATTGATTTGATCCTAGGGTCTTCGCTCCAAAATTAAGAGGCTTATAGGATGAGCTTGACATTGTATACAGAGTTGAATAGGCAAGTGGCAAAGTTTGTGTAAAAGGGGGCCGTAAAACTGTACTTGTGCAACTTCTTTAGTTAACAACATCGAGGATGAACATGGACCTGAATATATGTATGCAAAACAATCTAGTGTATACTTCCCAATACCTCGCCTTGATGATATGATGGATGTGCTTGTTGGATCTAAGTATTTCATCAAGATTTATCTTTGAAGTGGTTATCATCATATTCAGATCAAAGAAGGAGATGAGTGGAAAATAACATTCAAGACAGGAAATGGATTATATGAGTGGTTGGTGATGCCATTCCAAATTATCCCTGCACCTAGTAATTTTATGAGATTGATGAACATCGTGCTATGAGAGTATAATGGTAAATTTGTTGTGGTTTATTTTGATGATATCTTGATCTTTAGTAAAACTAAAGAAGAACATTTGAGGAATCTAAGGATGGTATTTGAAGTGTTAAGGAAAGAGAAACTCTATGTAAATATGAAGAAGTGCACATTTATGCAAGAGAGTTTGGTATTCTTGGGCTTTATTATTTCAGTAGATGGGGTATAGATGGACTTAGAAAAGATAAAGGAAATTATTGAATGGCCTACTCCATGGAGTATAACAGAGGTAAGAAGCTTTCATGGTCTAGCAACATTTTACAAAAAAATTATTAAAAATTTCAGCAGTATTGTAGCACCTATAACACATTGCACAAAAGGAAGGGAGTTTTTGTGGACAAAGGCAGTTGAGGATAGTTTTCAGTTCTTGAAGAAGAAGAATCACAGCACCCCCAAATGAGCTCTAAAGGATCTGCTTTTCTAAGGCAGACTCATTTGGTGTGATTGCATAACATTGAACTTTCCCCAAGGTGTGGGACCTTGCAAAATGGGAAAGCTCTCCAGATTGAAGGTTGGTTCCTTATTCCTCTATTTAGGTGCATACGTAGAAACTTGCAGAGGGTCCGTTCTTAATCCTAATCTAAACTTTACCAAGGAGACAGGGATAGAAGGAATACAAAAATTAAAACAAAGCTAAACTACGAGGTGATGCACCAAAGGAATGATGAACACTTATTTTGCTAATAGACACAAACCAACAAAATGCATACAATAAACAAGCACAGATAGCCAGATATATAATGGGAGACCAGATGAAAGCAAAAGAGACAAGAGAGGATCTAAAATCGATCACAGACGTGTTTTATTGCTCTATAGATTGATACAGTCCATTACAAAGTAGCCAAGAGGTAGAAACGTAATGTAATTTTGATAGAAGGCCTGAACCCCACAGATCCCTTTGCTAGAAGGAGAAGGGAGCCTACAAAACAAAGAATGTCCAACCCTTTACAATGAACCTTGCCCCCGTATTTATAGATTTAACCTGAAAGAAGAAAAGAGAGAGAAGCGGGAAAAGCAGGTTGAAGTTCAACCACCGCTGTTAATGCCTCTGATGAAATATCTCCCCAAATCCATCTTTACTGCATCAATCCTTGGTTTGGCACCTTGAAGGAAGAGGAAATGACGAAACAGATCAAATCTGATCTAGTTGTTGAGGCAAGAAGATCCTGCATTAAAATCCCAAAGACATTTCCTCCATTTCTCTTCACCTAACCTCCTCAAAATTAAAGTTTCAGACCCCATGGCATGGGTGAGGCCGAGATCTTTCCAACGGCATCAGATTTGTAATATTTTGAGCCCTGAGTTGAAAGATATGCCCCTTTGAAGTTTGTATCGGGTCCGTACAGGAGGGCAGGAAAACAACTCGAAAAATGGGTCCCCTTTTGATATGGGACACATGACAGCCAGATTGGAACAAAAATCGGGCCTACGGGTCCACAATTTATCTTTTTCCCCTTTCTTCTGATTCCTGCTTTGGCTTTGACTCGGGCCCAGATGCTGACTTTTTCCTTGGGCAGAGTTGCGGGCCATTTTGTAACTTTTACCCCTTTTGAGATAACAAGGGGCAAAGAACCAACTTTTTCCCCGATGGTCCACTTTCCCCTGGGACACGCGGCAATCTGGCACTCATTTAGAAACCTTTTCTCTATTCACCCCTTGAAACAATGCCATACTGACACTTGGCATTCTCCGCTTACACCTTTATACTTAGCCAATTTTGAGGCCCTTTTCTATCCACCTTTTGACTTTGTTTTCTTTTATGCGGGATCGTGGTCGATCCAATATTTGGCACGGGGGTGAAATATGGATAACAATTTGGTGACTCACAGGGGTATCTACCTGCTAGATGAAAAGACCAATTGCCTTGTCATATCCGTTGGGCATGGAGTCATGAGTGATAGCCTGCTACTGATCTGAACTTTGAAAACTGACCCCTGGGCCACTTGGAAACCCATTAGAACCGAAACTGATCTTGACCAAATGCCGAGTCCAAACACTACATGAGAGCAACAAAACAACACCACACTATATACAAAATTTGAAATCATACATGCTCCAAATGGAACATGCAGAGCATGCAAAGCACTTAGGAGAAAAGCAATCTACACTACAACAAGACAATGTGCATAAGCACTTAGAGGAAAGAGAAAACTAAACTAATATGTACAGGGTGAGAACTCCCCTTTTAGTAGTAGTGCTTAAGATAGATCCCATTTATTGGAATCTGCAACTCTTCACCCTCCAATGTAGACAATTGGAAGGCATTGCTACTTTTGCATCTTGTGATCATGTAGGGGCCACTCCAGATGGCGTCAAATTTGGAATGCCTTCCTAGTTTTTCTCGATCTGCATCCCATTTCAAAACCAGGTCTCCTTCCTGGAAGGTCCTTGCTTTTGTCTTCTTGTCAAAGCATTTCTTGATTGAAGCCTGATTCTTCTCTATTGCTTGGAGAGCATGCTCTCTAGTTTCTTCTAATTCTATCAGCTCCATATACCTGGCCTCCATTGGTCCAAATTCAGACATCTCTAGTTGCTTCACGAGCTCCAATGCTGGTAACTCAAGTGATATAGGCAACACTACCTCTTTCCCATAGACGAGCTTGAATGGAGAGCTACCTGTAGATCTCTTGGGTGTTATTCTATCAGCCCATAAGGCTGTTTTGAGCTTTGTGTGCCAGGTCCTCTGATTCTCATCAAGAGTTCTTCTGATGATCTTTAGCAGGTTCTTGTTTGTGGACTCAGCCTGGCCATTACCTTGAGGGTAATAGTTTGATGAAGTACTCAAATAAGTCCCATTCTTGATGGCCCATCCCGTGATCTTGGAACCTATAAATGCTAATGCATTGTCTGATATGATGGTGGCTGGCACTCCAAATCTGGTCACTATCCCTTCATAGAAATCCAGGATACTAGACTCATTTTCTTCCTTGAGTGCCACTGCCTCGGTCCATTTGGTGAAATAATCTGTCGTTGTCAGGATCCATTTGTGACCTTGGCTTGAGTTTGGATTGATGACTCCAATGAAGTACAATCCCCATTGCATGAAAGGTTGGTTGACTGAGATTGGGTGCAATGGAAGTGTTGCTAGCCTTTCCTTTCCTTTGAAGAATGAACAATTCTTGCACCTTTTGATCCATGTGTAGCAGTCACTAAACACTCTGGGCCAATAATATCCTACTTTCATGATTTTGAGTGCTGTCACTCTTGGAGAAAAATGGCCTCCAGCTGCTCCAACATGGAATTCTTGTAGCACTCTCTCCACCTGATCTGTCCCAATGCATCTCAGCAGAATGTCATTGATGTCCCTCTTGAACAAGACACCATCAATAAGAACATATGGGATGGCCTGTAGCCTGAAATGCCTTCTTTTTTCTTTACTCATCCCATGAGGACACATGCCTATTCGAAGGAAGTGCACCATATCTTGGGTCCAACAAGGAGCAGGTACATCATCTCTCCCTTCTTCTTGATCATCTTGTAGAACAAAAACAACCTCCTTTTCACTGTCTATTTCATCTTGTTGACCTGAGGCTAGTTGTTCACATAACCCCTTCCCACGGACCAGCTTGGTGACCTTGATCTCAATGTCATATTCCATGACATGAGTGATCCATCCTACATGCTTCTCATTCAGGTCCTTGCTGAGAAGGAATTCTTTAACTCCCGCATGGGAGACCAATAGTTGGATTTTGTTGTTTGAAACCAAATGCTTAAACTTCTTCAATCCTCTGATTACCACCAGGACCTGCCTCTCAATGAAGGAGTACCTTACCTCATAATCTTCCAGACTCTGGCTGAAGAAAGCAATTGGCTGTTCTATACTTTCTTTGTTCTGCTGCACCAAGATTGCAGAAATTGTGTCGCTGCCACCAAAGGCATACAATATGAAGTCTTTGGAAAAATATGGGTTCACAAGAGTTGGGGCTTGTGATATGGCTTCTTTGATAGCCTCAAAACTTTATTTTCCTTCAGCTGTCCACCTGAATGTTAAGCTCTTCTTCAGCATCAACGTTATTGGCTTAACAAGGGCAGTAAAGTTTGGAACAAACCTGCAGACAAAATTGATTTTTCCCAAGAAGCTTTGAAGAGCCTTCTTGTGACTTGGCAATGGCAATGCTCTTATTGCTTGAACTCTTTCTAGGTCAATTTCCAATCCTTCCTTTGATACGATATGGCCTAGAAGCTTGCCTTCATGGGCCAAGAATATGCATTTTTTGGGGTTCAGTGACACCCCAAAACTCCTGCATCTTTGGAACACCTACCTTAGATGGAAAAGGTGGTCTGCTGCATTCTTGGAAAACATTGTAATGTCATCCAGATAGATCAACACTATTTTGTTGATCAGCCCCTTGAATGCCATATCCATTGCCCTCTGAAAAGTGGCTCCAGCATTGGATAATCCAAATGGCATTTTCCTGTAGGCATAGGTGCCCCATTTGGTAGTGAAAGTTGTTTTGAATTGATCATCTTCTTTCACCATGATCTGGTTGTACCCTGAGTAGCCATCTAGGAGGGAGAACCTTTCTGACCCAGACACTACTTGCAAGATCTACTCCATTGAAGGGAGTGGGTAGTGGTCTTTGAGGGAGGCTCTGTTCAAATCCCTGAAGTCAACACACAACCTGATTTCTCCATTTTTCTTCCTGACTGGGACCAGATTTACAACCCAACTTGAGTGTTTGATTGGAAATATGATGCTTGCCTCTATCAGCTTGTTCAGCTCCTTCTTCATCAGAGGCTCTATATGTGGGTTGACTGGTCTCTACTTCTACCTGATGGGCTGAGCAGCTAGATCTAGTTCTATTGTGTGTTGTGCTAGCTTTGGATTGAACCCCCTTAGGTCTTCATAACTCCAAGAAAACACATCAGGGAATTCTTGGCAAAGTTGTATGAATTCATACCTTTCTTGTTTGGTGGCCACTTTTCCAATTTGAAGTGTTTTGTCTTCTCCAACTGGGAATGACTCTGAATCTTCTCCTTTGATCTGCATGTTAGCCTTCTCTTTTCTGAACTGATCATTAGGATTGAAAATAGATTCCAGTGTCACTAAGCCTTTGGGAAGCTTGTTTGTATGTAGTTGTACTATCTGATTCCCGTACTGCTGCTCTAGTCTGCTCTGGTTTATAGCTGAGAATTCAGCTTCTTCTTGTAGAAAGTTAATGATCTGCTGATCATTCTCAAACACCTGCCAGCATGTATTATTATCTGGCACTGCTGGCCTCACAACCACATGGATATGTGGCTATTCTCTTTCCCTCTTGATGTTGTCAACCACATCAAACGTTGCTCCAACTGCTGCAAGTCTATCAGCAGCTTCATTCTCCTTCCTGGGTATGGACACAATACTGAAGGCCTCGAAATCCTCCATGAGATCCCATACCCTACTCTTGTAGTTTTTGAGCAGGTCATTTTTGACAGCATTAAGTCCTCTGACCTGATTGGCAACCAGTTCACTGTCACCAAATACTTGCAAGTTCTTGATTCCCAGCTTCCTTGCCCAATGAAGACCTTGGACTAAAGCCTCATATTCAACAGTGTTATTTGAGCAAGCAAACTAGAATCTGAAGGCTGAATAATATCTCATACCTCTGGGGGACACAATCATGGCTCCTCCTCCAGCTCCTTGTCTACTCCTTGAGCCATCAAAGAAAAATTGCCATACCTCATTGTCATCCTTGCATTCTGGCTTAATCAGGTCAGGAAGAGGGTGGTTCTCTTCATGTAGGCAGTAGACACCTAGCTCAGATTCTTCCATCTCCCTATAGGGGTCAAAAGCATGGATTTTGTTGGCCCAATCATCGAGAGTCAAGTCTGGGATATATCCCACCTTGGTATTTGCTTCAGAAGTGCTTAGGAGGTCCTCTTGATCAAAAGCTGAGTAGTTGGCGTTGATTGGGCTAGGCATATAGGATTCAATATGATATTCAACAATAGGTTTAGATCTGATTGTGGCCTTCACTCCATACCTTGTCCTAAAGAGCATATGTGACCAATCAGTAGATAGGTAGCCTCCAATTTTGGTAGTGAAGTCCCTGGACAGACACAAAGCAAAATGTGGTGGCAAATCTATGATTGACACGTTTTGCAAAATAGTCACATTAGGGCAAGCATGTAGAGTGAGACTCAGATCCTTGATGATTCCCACAGTGGTCACTGTTGTCCCATCTAATTGGACTACTCCTCTAGAGATGACCTCATATTGGAGACCCAACTGATCAGCTATTTGTTTGGGCATCACAGAACTACTGGCCCCAGAATCAATCATACAATTGTGCACCAATTTGTCTCCAATAATCAATGAGACATAGAAGGGAGGAGGTCTCAGGTTTTTACCTCGTTGTTCTCCATGGTTTCTCCCTGTTGAACTGCATTGACAAGCACTTTCTCTTGCTGGTTAGGGGGTGATTTGAACTTGACCAATCCTGCATGGCAGTCTGCAACAGATCCCTCTGCCCTGAAATGGCCAGTGACTCCCATAGTGAAATGTTCACACTTGTCTTTTTCATCTGCTCAATAATATTGAATGTGTTGTCCTTTTGCTGCCCCTTCCCAGACACATTTCTTTCTTGCACATGGGTTGTTACAACCGGTGCTTGACTGGGTTTGGGAGGTGGCTTGGATTGGTTCTGTATGTTTGGAGTTGTACTTGGAACACCAGGACCTTGTGGAGTGATGGAAGATTGAGGGTCACCTGAATTCAGTGGCCGGCCCTCTCCAATACTTCTCTTTTTGGACCGTGTATTGGCAGCTACACTTTGAGAAGGGAACTGATTCATCCCACAGAAGTCTTCGGCCTGCCAGTTGACAAGCATAGTCTCATTTGGGGGGCCACCTTGTTAGTGATCTTCCTCTTGGCCAGGTTCTTGCGGCATCATACTGGTTTGCACCATCAAGGCCTGATTTAGAGCACCATTAAAGCACGTTGATTGGTTATGTGGCTGATCGCATGGAAAACACCAATCATATTCCTGTGCCATATTGTTCTGTGTTGGGACCAATGCTCTTGATGTTGAAGTTGTGTTAGGATCATACGGCCTGAAAGGTCTAACATCTTGAGGTTGTCCTTGGTTCTGGCTCTGGTTTACAGTCTGAGGTGGTGGCCTATTCTGCTGATACTGGGGTCTAGCTTGATATTGAGCCTGGGGCTGGTATGGCCTGGAACTCTGAGCTTGTTGTCTTTTGATGGTCACTAGCTCATTCCCAAAGTTTTGAAGTTGCTTCATCACCACTTCCTGAAACTCTTTAGAGGTATTAGATGATGAAGTGGAAGCTTCAGCTGAGCTTTGACTCCTGGGGGTGGGTATAGGAGCTAATGTAGGCACTTGGCTAGTATCTGGGATTCCTAACTCAGGGTACAGAGGCATGGATGGCCTAGGAGTGATTTTTCCAGCTTGAATCAAATGGTTCTCAGCCCCTATGGAGAGGCTATAGGCTGCAGGTAATGTAGTGCCCCCCATTGACTGAATCATTAGAGAAATATCAGAATTTAAAGCCCTAAGAAAGTATAAGAAGGCACCTTCATTAGTGGGCTTTACTGCTAATGGAATCCTATCCCAGGTCCACTGGAATCTGAGGTTGAAGTCTGTCAGCTGCTCGTTTGGGGATCTCTTGATTGTTGTTAGTTGCTCCAACAAAGACAAGTTATCACCTTTTTCCCCAAACTGATTGTGAAGGGCCATGCACAGCTGGTTCCAGTTCTGGATAGAGCCTGCTTCAAGACTCCTGAACCATTGTGAAGCTTTCCCTTTGAATGAAGAGGTGAGAAACTTGACTGCAATGTCCATCTCATGGATCTCGTGGATTGTACAGACATTTGCAATATCTTGGACATGGTCACCAGGAGAAGTTTGATTTTCCCCAGTGAAATGTGGGATGCTCTTTAATGTTGCAATCAGAACTGGGTTTTGTGTAATCAAGGTGAGTGGACTACTGCCGATGAAGTTGACATATGGATTTGGTTGTGCCATTCTGATTGGCCTAAGAATCCTTGCAGACTAAAAGAAAGGCCTTGCAGGTGGAGGTGTTGACAAGGTTCTACTTGGTGGAGATGGAGACCTCTGAATTCTTCTTCCTCTCTTTTCTCTACCTGGGGATAGATGCAAGTATTCAAATATACCTTCTTTCCTTGCTCTAGACCGGTCTTTCTCATGAATCTCCCAAGCTTGGGCTGCTGAAACCAGTAGATTTGTTTATTTTGGAGTCACCAGATGTACAATTTTAAGGCTTCTTAAAGCCAGAATCACAAAAAGTGTACATCAATCCTTACTGTAATAAGATGGAGACTTCTTAGTCCCACCGGGCATGCCAAAACTGTTAACATGAAATCACAGCACCCCCAAATGATATCTAAAGGATCTGATTTCCTAAGGAAGACTCATTTGGTGTGATTGCGTAACATTGAACTTTCCCCAAGGTGTGGGACCTTGCAAAATGGGAAAGCTCTCCAGATTGAAGGTTGGTTCCTTATTCCTCTGTTTAGGTGCATACGTAGAAACTTGTAGAGGGTCCATTCTTAATCCTAATCTAAACTTTACCAAGGAGACAGGGATAGAAGGAATACAAAAATTAAAACAAAGCTAAACTACGAGGTGATGCACCAAAGGAATGATGAACACTTATTTTTCTAATAGACACAAACCAACAAAATGCATACAATAAACAAGCACAGATAGCCAGATATATAATGGGAGACCAGATGAAAGAAAAAGAGACAAGAGAGGATCTAAAATCGATCACAGACGTGTTTTATTGCTCTGTAGATTGATACAGTCCATTACAAAGTAGCCAAGAGGTAGAAATGTAATGCAATTTTGATAGAAGGCCTGAACCCCACAAATCCCTTTGCTAGAAGGAGAAGGGAGCCTACAAAACAAAGAATGTCCAACCCTTTACAATGAACCCTGCCCCCGTATTTATAGATTTAACCTGAAAGAAGAAAAGAGAGAGAAGCGGGAAAAGTAGGTTGAAGTTCAACCACCACTGTTAATGCCTCTGATGAAATCTCTCCCCAAATCCATCTTTACTGCATCAATCCTTGGTTTGATGCCTTGAAGGAAGAGGAAACGACGAAACAGATCAAATCTGATCTGGTTGTTGAGGCAAGAAGATCCTGCATTAAAATCCTGAAGATGTTTCCTCCATTTCTCTTCACCTAACCTCCTCAAAATTAAAGTTTCAGACCCCATGGCATGGGTGAGGCCGAGATCTTTCCAACGACATCAGATTTGTAATATTTTGAGCCCTGAGTCAAAAGATATGCCCCTTTGAAGTTTGTATCGGGTCTGTATAGGAGGGCGGGAAAATAGCTCGAAAAATGGGTCCCCTTTTGATATGGGACACGTGGCAGCCAGATTGGAACAAAAATCAGGCCTACGGGTCCATAATTTATCTTTTTCCCCTTTCTTCCGATTCCCACTTTGGCTTTGACTCAGGCCCAGATGCTGACTTTTTCCTTGGGCAGAGTTACGGGCCATTTTGCAACTTTTACCCCTTTTGAGATAACAAGGGGCAAAGAACCAACTTTTTCCCCAACGGTCTGCTTTCCCTTGGGACACGCAGTAGTCTGGCACTCATTTAGAAACCTTTTCTCTATTCACCCCTTGAAACAACGCCATACTGACACTTGGCATTCTCTGCTTACACCTTTATACTTAGCCAATTTTGAGGCCCTTTTCTGTCCACCTTTTGACTCTATTTTTTTTTATGTTGGATCGTGGTCGATCCAATATTTAGCGTAGGGGGAGAAATATGGATAACAATTACTTATAGTGAAAGAGTTGCATAATGGAGGATTCACTGGGAATTTTGGTAAAGATAAGACGATAGCCTTGGTAGTAGAGAAATACTATTGGCCAAAGCTAAAAAGAGATGTGGTAAGACATGTGGAGAGATGTCAATTTTTCCAAGTCTTGAAAGGCCATGCACAGAATACAGGATTGTTTATGTCATTTCCTATTCCTAAAGGGTCGTGGACAAATCTGAGTATGGATTTTGTTTTGGGATTACCAAATACACAACGAAGTAATGACTCAATTTTTGTGGTTGTTGATAGGTTTTCTAAGATTGTTCATTTTATTGCCTGCAAGAAAACAAGTGATGCGACAGGTGTAGCATATTTGTTTTTTAAAGAAGTTGTTCGTTTGCATGGTGTTCCAAAAACCATTACTTCATATAGGGACATAAGGTTCTTAAGTCACTTATGGCAGACTTTATGGAATAAATTGGGAACTCAACTATAGTTCAACAGTGCCTATCATCCTCAGACTGATGGACAAACAAAGGTGGTAAATCAGAGTTTGGGAAACCTGTTAAGGTGCATCATTGGGGAAAAGCTGAAATAATGGGACTTAGCATTACCACAAGATGAGTTTGCATATAACAATTCCATGAACAGATCCACAGGAAAGTCTCCATTTAGAATTGTGTATGAGAGTAATCCAAATGGGATGTTAGATTTGGTACGGCTACCAATTGATGGTAGAGTCAGAGATGATGCAGAAGCATTTTCTGAACATATACAACAATTGTAGGAAGAAGTGCGGAAGAAGATGCATAATAGTAATGCTAAGTATAAGGAAATAACAGATGTGCACATACAGAGAAAGGTATTTACAATTGGTGAGTTGGTTATGGTATATCTGCGGAAGGAAAAGTTTCCAAAAGGAACCTATAACAAGTTGAAGTACAAGAAGATTGGTCCATGCCAAATCGTGAAAAAAATAAACGATAATGCTTATGAGGTAGAATTGTCAGGGAATTTTGATATTTCTCCAGTGTTTAATGTTTCATATTTGTATTCTTTTCACGGGGATGGTGCAGAAGGGGATGTTATTGATGAAGTAGTAGATTGGAGGCAACAAGTTTTGGTGAAGAAGAAAGAAGAAGTGGATCAGATTCTAGATAAGAAAACAATGGACACGTGACATGAGAAATACAACAAATATTTGGTACATTAGAAAGGAATGGAACAAGAGGACGATACTTAGGTCACAGAGTGGGAGATTAAGAAGTTGGATGCAGATAAATGGAAGCAGTTTGAAGAAGACAACTTGCAGGAGCTGCATTTTTTAAAGCAGGGGAGAATGATGAGTCAGGAATTAGCAGGAACTTGACAAGGTCATAATTTGAACTTCGGGAGTCCATTTGAGTTTGTTTTTTTTAAACCACATGTTTCGATGAGATGAATGCAGTAATAACTAGCCCTACTAGTTGGGGCAAGATTCGGCACATCTTCAGGCCCTAAATTTGTCATCTTGAGGCCGAAAATTAGGATTTAAGTTATAGTTCAGTTTTTTCCTATTTTTGGGAATTAGTTAATTTTAGTCTATAAGTAGTTGCATTATGAGTTAAAAATTTTGCAATTCCTCTAATTTAAGGATGTAGAAGATGCGTGGCAAATTTTTTTCCCATACGAATAAGCATGTGAACTTACTAAGAATAACAAGTTCTAGTAAACTGCTAAAAATAGTAATTTTCGCCACCTAAAGTAGGTTTAGTCTGAATTTAGTTATAGTATGCTTAGCAACTCGAATTGAGAGTTGTTTTGCTATTTAGGAAACATTGTAATTCATGATTCGATAACAAATAAAGAGATCTATTTTATTTTGGAGTTCATATTATTTGTAGTGTATTAGGTTTGTTTAGAATTTGACTACATTAAAAGAGATTAGTGTAGCAGTGATCTACAAACTCCACTGAAGATTGTGGTAGTATTTTTCACAGACTACCTACATATTAGTTAGATTATATAATGTTTAAAAGTACTTCAAGGATATCAACATATTTTAATGATAAATGTGACACGGAGGATGAGGATGAGTTTATATAAAAGTTACGATACATCACTTTTCTATGTGCCATCGAATCTTTATGAAATTAAAGTATTTTTTAACTTTTCAAAATTATATTCATTAGAGGTCATGTATTTATATCTCAGTGTTGTTTTGGAGACAGGTTGGGGGGAGAGTCCTTATGTTCTTTGTCCAGTGTATGTTTTCCCTCATCAGGCATTTTTCATGGTCTTGGTGGGAAATGTACAGTACATTTAGATGAACCGTTAGGTGGGTGTCAGGTTGGGTGGGGAGAATATGAGAAGGAAGGAAAAATCCAAATTTTACAACTTATGGTAAAAACATTAATTCAACTGACTAGAACTAGTTCTGTGTGAGACCCATGTCAAATACATGGGGGGCAAAAATATACAATTTATCACACATTCTATCGTACGAGAGAGTGGGTCATTGGGGTTGGTGCTAACCATATTTATGTAATTCAAATCTTAATATTAAATATATAATTATAGTGGTATTATGCATATGGTTGATAATGGTCAATACCATATGGCTGATTCGTTACATTATATTAAATTAACATATAGTTATAAAATATGTGGGCTGAGCTCGTATAGTATTAGCCTCTTGAGGTACCACGTGTAGATTCTCAATATAAATGAAATTACATGTTTTAACAAAAGTAAAAGTGTTAGTCATTGATCTTGTTTGTGGTCATGTATTACTGTCTTCTGAACTATAATTGGATGTGGTTAGTGGTCGCGATTACAAAACAATATAGATTTTTAAGGACTCGAACATGTGTGTGAACCCATTTTATTACACAAAAATAAGTATCGACTATTTAATATCTCCATTTGATGTATCACTTCAAGAATTAATATTGAAGTGTACATGGGGATGGGCTTGCATCCATAATAGTATGACGTACGTGTGTGTGTGTGTGTGTGTCTTGTCAATGTGTGTAAACCTCGTGTCTGTGTGTGTCACCACTAACACAAACCAATGTGTATGTCATAAAATTGTGCGTGCGTGTGCGTGCGTATGCGTGCGTAAACTGCGTGCGTGTGCGTCATACAATTAGTCACACACTGCACACACTTTTCTAACACACGTACGTCATACTATACATTTTTTTAATCTTATACTTAATATTAAGTTTGATTTACATAAATGTGTATCTAAATTGTATATATTTGTGTATTTGAATGGGTTCAAATTATTAATGTTCGAGTCCTTTTCATTTTGTTTTGTAATGGACCATACACACACATTTTACACACACACACGATACACACACACACACACACACACAGTAAGGGTGGACGTCATACTTATAATATATATAGATCAATATATTGAAATATTGGGTAGTTTGATATGTACATAAATGTGTATTAAATCTGTATATTTATTGTGTATTGTGAACCCGATATCAAATTGTGGCAATGTTCGAGGTCCTTATTCATTTTGTGCGTGCGTGATGGATGCGTTTTACGCGTGTGTGGGTGTGTGTGTGTGAAGTGTGTAAAGTGAAATGCAAGCACATAGTGTGTGTGCGCGCGCGTGTGTGTAAGTGTGTGTGTCCACAAAGTGTGTGTGTGTGCGAAGTAGCAATGTGTGTGTGATGGGCGCGCGCAGCGCGCGCGCGTGTGTGTGTGTGTAAAGGTGAATTTGTGTAAAAATGTGTGTGTGTGTCTTATCTGTAATGTGTGTGTGTGTGTGTGTGTAAATGTAATGTAGTGCGATGTGCGTGTGCGTCCGTGAATGATATAATGTGCGAATGCGCGTGCGCGTGCGCGTGTGCGTGTAGATGTGGTGTGTGTGTGGGTGTGTGTGACGTAGTGTGCGGTGTGCGTGTGCAAAGTGACGTGTGCGTGTGCGTGTCGGTGTGTGCAAAATGCTAGATACATAAACAATCATATTGTGAGTGTGTGCAATGTAATGTGTAATGCGTGTGTGTGTGTGTCATGTGACCATGTGTGTGTGTGTGGAATTAATCCTATAATTATAATAATCACTGTAAGATACGTTGAAAACTATCTATTCTATGACGGAAAAAAGAATATTAGATTTTGCAATATAAATAAAATGCAACTTTTTAACCCAAACAAATAAACTAAACACAACATCTTTCAACAAATATATATGATATGCTATGAAAAACCAACTTCCTAAAAATAAATAAGATACAAATAAATCTACCCATGCATGGATGAAATAAATTCACTCTCCAAGAGGTTCAATGTTGAAAGATTCACTCATATTTTATACATCATAGAAATTTAGAAAATAATTACCGTGTAGAGTAGAAATCCTTCATGAGTTAGGGGTATAATATAAGTAGTCTATCAAATTAAACCTTTAAAGAAATCTATCTTATCAAGAATCTTGATATAAATTTTTCATATTTACCTGCATAAGACAATTTCAATGTTGTTAAAAAACTTTTAACATATCACTTTTGTAATTATGGCTTGAAGCAAAGAAGGTCATATTTAAATGTTAAGGTCAAACTTAAATTACATTGCATACAAACTAAGGTGGCACATACCAACCCTATTTATAAGATGGAATTACAATACAAAGAATAAGATATTTATTTGCATAACGTCATCCGCTTCATTTTCAATTACAAAAACAAGTTCTGAAAGCATAAAATAGTTTGAAAATTCTGTAGCATTGATCTGCAATATAAAACTATGAAAATTTGATGTAGAACAGAATATGACGCATTCATGTTTTATATATTTTACATATATATCCGCAGGGATAAGTTTAACATATTTTTCATTCATTCAAATTTTGAATAAGTTCATCATTGTAAAATACTTCAAGAAGTAAATTCAAAATTAACTTATTCATAGGTTGCATTGCAAACAATGCAATATTAGAAAGGAAATACCTCTAGTTTTGTAATTTACTAAAAGGGCAAGGCCTTTTGCTCTGAATAAGTTCAAAAAGATAAGCATAATACCTTTCTTTTTTTGTTCTCATTTAACATTAACAATTCTTGCAGAGCCTATTCATCTTTTTCCAAACAACATTAGAGTGGGAGATTATACCTTAATTCTAAAACAAAGGGAATTTTAGTGAGATAAGTTGAATTAAACCAATATATGTAATATTGAATAATCATGTATCTACAAATTACAACAAAAGAGACTCACCATGTTTTCTTTGGGCATATCCAAAGACAAAATAGTTTAAAGAACTAGTTTCAAAACGCATTTAGTATACACCTTGAAAAACAAGTAAATAATAGCATAGATGTTATCAGTGAAGATTGACATAATTCAATACATACCTATCTTACCTTGCTACCCTAAATATTTTCCCTAAGATCCTTAGATTATTCAATAAATACCAATGTCCAAAGTATGAATGAAGGCCTCTGATGTATTAAAATTTAAGATCCTTAATGATTTGTGCTACGTCCTTCATTCTAAGCTTCAATTTATCCCATCAAAATGCTTAATTTGGATAACAAAAACTATCCAAAATTCTATAAGTTACTCTTTCCTACTCATAGGCCAAACATATTGTAGAGTGTTAGTACTACTGATATATCACCTACATAAAAATAAAAATATTAAATAAATACCATACTAAAACTTTCATAGAAAATAGGAATATAATCATTTTTTTCAATATAAGAAGGAAAAACATTGAAGCCTGCTAACTGTGAATTGGAGAACATGTTCTTCCACATTCAAAAGTATCACGATCAGATTTTCTACAATTTTTAGGCACCACAAATCTGACTGCACAAAGCATTAAAGTTATAAAAATAAAACCTTTCCAAATTTTTCAATTTTATGCAACACACATATTTGACTGCACAAAAATTGTAAAGTGCTTGGCAAATAAAATACACAACGTATAGTGCTAATTTTTTTTTTAATAATATAAATCCTATAACATATATATAAATCTTCAATAAAATCAAATGATTAAATTATGTTATAAGTAGATCATCTCTGTGATACAAAAATTTCTAGTTCCAACAAAGACAATAACGCAATTAAAACCCTCCATATATATTTTTGGGAAAAGCTCCGAAGACAATAACGCAATCAGAATCTCAAATATGTTACACTTTCAATTTATCCTTAAATTTTAAACTATAACTAATCAAAGTTGTGATGTAATTTTTAACATTTTTAACTATGAACCTGATAAGGCGGTCGGGGTACGAGCGGGTACTTCTGCAGATATACGTGGTTGTATCCTGACCTGCATGGCCATACCTAGCCTACCCTAATTAACGTTTCCTGTCGCTAAACCATGTTTTTTTTCTAGTTTATATTTAATATATTATTACGGGAGAAATTACAGTTTTCACAGCACCATTATTCTACAGGTGGTGTAGTTTAAATTGAATATATCATTATAATAGAAATTACAGTTTTCACAGCACCATTATTCTACAGAAGATATAATTTAAATTTAATACTTCATTACAACAGAAATTATAGTTTTCACAACACCAGTATTCTACAAAAGGTACCAAGTACAATTCATCATAAACATGGATAAAAATAGCATTATGAGATAAATCATAAATGTAATAAACACCTCAACTAGATATGGTAGGGAGATATTAATAATGTATGAGTTATTTAGGTTGTTAGGTTGTGGTTATTTAGATTGTTTGTTTTTCATATGCATAATATGTGGTTAATTCCTAATTAGTAGGTTGGAATTTATATATTTTTTAATTTTTATATACATTTTGTACGGACATATTCGATGCCATATCCGGGGCTAAATTTGTTTTTCCATATCCATGTATCTGATACTCCATATCTGTACCTGTATCCAAAATGTATCGGCTACTTAGATTTTTAACCATTAACTACTCCACCTATAGACCAAATTTAAATTTAATTTTTTTCCAATTAAACACCAAATTAAAAATCTAAAATATTAAGGTGGAAGAATCCCTTAATAAAAAAGCTAAGATTTTTTCTGAATTTGAAGAAAATTTAAACAGATCATGAATTAAAACTCTAAATATTTTTAGAATAAGTTACCCTATCATCCCAGATAACACCCTAGACCAACATTTTTAAAGCACGAAACAAAATAAATTTCAAATGTTGCTAATAAACTAAAAGAAAAATATTAGTGCTCCAATAACACATAAGAGAGAGGAGAGAGAGGAACACAACACTATTACAAACCAATTACAAAAAGAGAGGACATTCTCATTCATTAGTATTTGTTTGACCTCATGGAGATATCTTCTCAGCCTTCGAATTTATTTTGAATACCTTCACCCAGCTTCAATCCTTGTATATTTCCCTAATAAACCTAATGAAACCTAGACCAATCATTTCTAAAACAACTCCCAAAATAGATGATGCATACCCCAAAAAATCCTTGTTACTTCAACCCAGGCCTGGAATTTGACGGTCACCCCTGCCTGTCAAAAGGAAATTTCATGACGGTTTCGTGATATAGTTACCTTTCAATTTATATTTTTAGTAAAATTTTAAATTGTCAAAAAATCTTAATTGAAATCTCAATTTTAAATTTACGTTATTCAAAATAATAATCATGTACATGTATTGATGTTTGTATCTCAAGCTTCTTCTTGGATGTTTGTAACAAGATTCCTTAAATTTTCCTACAACAAAAATTTGAATTGAAACTTGCATAAAAGTTAAATTGAAACTTGTAGATTGTAATTGGTAATGACAAAATGAAAATAAATACAGTCACAATATCATTGAAATTAAAAACTTATATGTTTTTAGAAAAAAGCAAAGACAACATGTGAACTCTGAGTTTAATAAATTCATTATTCACATAAACTTATTTTAGTTTCTAAATTTAAATTGGGAATTATTAAAAATCATTATCAATATGATTTATAGAATATTTGTAAAATGCATAAAATCCAATCGGATTTCACATATATATAGTAATATACCTTATATATTATATTTGACTATTATGAAATTTTACGGTTTTTAAATAATATAAACTTGCTGAAATACAGTTTTATTAAAAAATTCCCTGGCTAAATTGACGAGTTTGTTTTTTATTAAATTGTAATTTACGGTTAAAATACCAAAAAACGGTCTACATACCATCAAATTCCAGGCCTACTTCAACCCATAATGAAGCCCTTTATATTTTCCTAAGAAAACCTATCTTCTCGAAATAAAATTACTTAACAAAATAAATTTAAAATATACATGACATAGATTAAGAAATGGGGATACCTAGAGTCCTTTCTACATCCTCTCTATCTTGAAATCGCTAAACCAAACACATTGTCTGCAAACTAAACCACAAATAATAGTTATACAACGTAAAACTAGACAAAAATTAAATAGTAGAAAAGCATACCCATGATAAATAAATAAATATTTCAAAATTTGTCAAAGCCCTTCAAATTTCCTATGAAACCATAGCATTATGAACAATACCCTAGACCACCATTTTCTAAAACCAGATGAAAAAATGGATTGTTTATAAACACAAAAGTTAGTAAAGACATACACAAACTAGAATAGAAACACACCTACAATTAAAATAAGGTGGATAAAAGAGAGAGGAGCTGTGGCATTTATGCCTTCTGTTTAGAATGATTTGAGGTTTGGTGTTAAAACTCTTAAATGTTTTCTGAAGAAATCCGATTTACCGCAATAACACCGTACACCAGCATGAAAAAATAAAGCTCTAAATATCACTAAACCCAAGGCCATTATAAGAAAACTAAAACAAAAATGCTACTGCAATAACGTAGAGAAAATAAAAAATAGACAACAGAGGAACTCACACCTATGATTAAACACTATCTTCCCGAATAAAACACTTGACCAAGAATTTCTAAAATCAGATGAGAAAATAAACTTCAAAAATAGATGATTGAGAAACGCATACACCTTTACCCCTTTCCCTAGTTCGCCATTTTCTCTATTTTGAAATCGCTCAAGTATCCAAGAAGATCATCTGCAAACTAAAACAAAAACACAATCACGGATGAAATAAAGTGTGTTCGTACTGCAACAATGTAAGTAAATAAAAAACTCTAGCCACGCCTTTTCTAAAACCAGACGACGAAACTAACTCCAAAAATGGTGGATTTATAAACCCAGAATGTTTGTTAAGACAACTACAAAATAGAACAGAAAAGGTAAAAGAAAAACACATCTACTTGGCTACAATTTATTTGCTTTTTTCTCTCACAACTCTGCATTTACTTTTTCGCTCGCACATCAATGCCTTTTTTTTCCGAACCGCTGTTTTCAGGAAGCAGGTTGCAAGTTTTCTAGAACTATTATTTTCTTGATATACGTTCCTGAAAAAATCAAAATTGACAGTCGATTACCCTGCCTGGTACGTAAATTATTTATGAAGATGTGAACTCTTAACATACTTTTGGTACGGGACTCGTTAATTCCAATTTCCTACTCGCACATTTAAGTACTTAATGCCCTATGCAATAATTATAGTGGAGTGCCCTATGCAACAAGAGCCGCGAAGCGGCCAGTTCGTGCCATTCATGCTACAAAAATGTAATTGTATTTTAGCAATTGCTTAAGCGATATGTTGATTATAAAAATTCAAGAAAATTAAATTTAATAGATTTTATGCCTATTTAAAAAATGATTTAAATATTATTTAAAATTGATAACTATTGAAAACGAAAAAATTCTTAACCATGATGGAAAAAACTAATGTGTTTGGGAGAAATTAATAAATAAAATTTGCCACATTTAAGAAATACGAATAATGTAAATAAATAAGATTTGACATTTAATAAATAAGAACAATGTAAATAAATGCTATTACTATTTCAATGGGACACATGGAATTAAATGAATTGACAAATTGACAAGGGTTAATAAATGCTAGGCCACTTGGCCATTTACAATTTTTTGGCTTAAAAAAATAGAAAAACTGTAGCTCAATAAGGGGAAAAAATTGTCAAATCTCCCTTTCTCACCAATCAACATTCTAATAAATTAATATATGTGAAATTATATTTATGTAAATATGTCAATTCAAAATTTATACATTAGAAAATTTGACATAGGCAAAAAGATTATTATTTGTGATTGGTCCATTGACACAAATTATTTCATTGAACTGAAAACTATAGTATTCCTGCCATAGGTAGGAACTAATAATTACAGTGGATGTCCTCCAAATTTTAGCATCCACATATTTTAAAACCAACATTTACACATGTACCAAACTCAAAAGGGGATGTATTGATGAATTTAATTTGGATGGAGTGAAATGTTGGGGAAGCAATAGGGGATATGAATAAGGGGTTTGAGGGAGAATAAGTCTAGAAGTGGGGAAAATATTCGGAGAAATTAATGTGAAACTCTTCTTTGTTATGACAAAGCATATATTGACCATGTGTTATTCTTTTCTATCTTCTTAAAAAGAGATAAGAGTGTTTGGTGTGCAATTTTTTGAGGCAATGTACTTTTTTTATATCTTAGAAAGAAAGGCATGGTCGATGAAGACTTACAAAGGAAATTTCCATATGTCTTAATCTCAAACTCTACCTATATTAAATATGAAAACTTTGTGTTTAAGGTTCCTTGTGTCATTGATTTCATAAGAATTTGTGATTAGGGTTTTTCTTTACTAATTAAGGTGAAGATTAGGAATTTCCATCATCAATATTCCTAACAATTTCCTCCAACAATGATCACTAACATAAAACCTCTCTCACAATGGAAAAATGTTCCCATAATACACAAGCCTAGTAGAGGAGGAAACACAGTCTCGAAATGTCAAACCCAATTCCTAATCCGAGCTCTTCGCAAGACACCAAGGAAAAACAATGGCTCATGCCTAAGGGGGTAATCCTTAGGCCATTGACCTTGAAATCCACATTCTCCCCAACCTTATATGTTTTTCAAAGTATCAATCACCATTGGTTGTAGAAACAAAGCTTGCATATTTTTTGTATGGCATGGTTTTTTCTAGCTAACTCATCCTCTAGCTCATCCTCATCATCCAACTTATCCTATTTGTTAAGAGAAACATAGATTCAAAAAAACAAATAAGTGTTATAGTTGGATATGTGGATGTGTAGACCCTTGATTTATTACTCTTATAGAGAGCATATAAACATGGTCTCACTTTTTTTTTTGTACCATTTTTTGTTTTCCTTCCATGCTTACATTATTACAACACATAATAATGTGGTTTTACTAATCCCTAAAAATTGTAAATCCAATAACAAGTAGGGATTTTCAAATTAGTGACTATTAAGATAGGTTTAATGTTCAATAATTCTTGCGTCAAATAGATTATCTATTTATATTAGGAAAATGTGACATGCAATTCATCTATGGTTTGTCAGGAATAAAAAATAGGATTGGCTAAATTTCCTCAAATTGTTATGCTTGAATCTAATTTAAAATTTTGTATTACTATCTACCATCTGGTTTATGGTTTGATCTATATTTTTAGAATTAAATTTTAGTGGTTTGTTAGTTTGTAGTTGTAGATAAATTTAGGATGTTAAATTTGTGAAAAGTAAATAAACTATAAAATTTAAAATCCAAAAAACAAAGTGAGATATCTTTATTGCACGAGATAATTTTTTGGCAGTATATTTGAAACCTATCCCTATTCTTTAAAAAAATGATTGTACCATAAATAACATCCAAATCTTAAAGAAAGGCTATTAAATTTGTAGCAAAAAGGTGCAGCTCAAGATTATGAAACAAATTTGATCTCATCCATGACAAAATCATGTATGAAATTATTTCAACGTTGCCCGTTGATAAGATGTTCCAAATTCAAAGCATCTATATTTTTAGTGCAATATGGCTCACTCATCTCACCTCTTTCACAAAATATGGAAACAACAGAACAAGCAACCATTTTTTAATTCATTAATGTGATTGTGGCGTTTTTTTGTTGTTCAACAAGAACACATTGTTAAATTAAAATAGGGATTTAGTGATACCAACCTATCAACTACATCCAATTGGGACACCAACGTAATAACATGTAGAAGAATTTTAAAAGCAACAAACATTTAAAAATTATTATGTTGTCAATACAATGGTAATAAAATTAATAACCTTGCATCAATATATGTAATTTTAAATATGCCTTTGATAGAATTATTAACAAAATAATCATATGTATAGAATGTAGACCGTCTAGTTTTTATTTTAAATATATTCCAAGATTTATCGGCACATCTACGTCTATTTTCGTTAACCTATGGAACACGATAACAATGCGAGACAATACACAATGAGTTTCAACGATTGACGTTATGCCAAATATTTAGTGTTTTTTATGGTTGATGCTAATGTTTTGGGGCTTTAAGACTATATGGTTCCAATGATTATAAAAATTGTCACATTGGGGATGGACATGAAATGACACATAGGGTGATAGGGTGGTAGCATGAAATGGTCTCCTTCAATCAGGTAAATAAGTGAAGTCTATCTTGCTATACACAATAAGAAATAGTGACATGGAAATTATTTTCCCATCAAGTCAACATGAAAAAATTAGTTATTAGCATTGTGTTTTTTTATTAATATATTTCAATGCATTCCAATAAAAATAAAATTGTGTAGTATTATGAAAAAACAAGTGCCCGCATGTACAAATAGGGGGAATAATAATAAAAAATTAAGTACACTTTGAGAAAATTGTATCATTCACCCTATTCTTAGAAATCCATCTTCTTGATTGTCAAATACATCCATGTGATTACTTATCCTAACAAGCGTTGCAAACATACTTAGTCAAACTTCAAAGAAAGAGTTAAGAAAATCAAATGATGACTTCTTTAGAAATATAAAAAATTAAAGTTATAAATTTGGAAACTTTATATGGAAGGTAGGTACAACACATGTATATCAATATAAATGAAT
>JAHRHJ020003662.1:0-131056 GCA_019776745.2 Taxus chinensis | reverse complement strand
TTTTTGTGTTAGCTTTTGAAACCCGTGGTTCCCCTTTTCTTGGGCCGATCAACTCTTGTTGTTTTAGAAATATATTAATTTAGTCTATGCGTTTGGTACCTTTGATAAATTTCTAGATGGTTGGTGTATATATCAAATCTTAATCTTGTAATTATGGTTTTATTACTTACTTGATGGGAATTCTGTTGTTTGCTAGATTATTTGTTTTCTCCTTATAGGGCCAAGAGCCATTCTCATACTATTGCTATATTTTCGTCGTCTTTACTCCTAACGGAAGTACATGGTCTCCTTCCTTCTTGGCATGGTGGAAACTTATTATAATTTGAAGTGTGCATAGTGTTTAGAGGTTTGACCCAAATTCTTGTAATAATGTGCTTCTTTTCATGATATTGATAGATAACAGTTATGGTGGGTTTGTGTAGCCTTATCTTGCTCAGTTCTCGTGAACTGACTCTTGTAGAAAATTTTCTGCAGATGGAATTTGCGTGTAGATGAGGGATAGATTTGTAGAATTTTGTCATCAACCTCAGTTGAGAAGTTCCTTTGCTCGAAACCTTTTTATGTTGTTCAACTATTGTTAACGTCCAGTGGAAAGTTTAAAAGAGGATTAATGTCTTAGTAGAAAGTATTGTGGACTTTGTCATCTGAACTTTGGAAACCTTGTATTGTTTGACCATCATTGAAATTATAAGAAAATTTGGTTATTGTTGTTGAGTGACTTTGTTGGAGTATCAGTATTTTAAGAATTGATGTAATCTTGTTTTGTTCTTGTAAATCAGTGTTGCTACAATTTTTCCTTGAGAATAAATCTTGAGTTAAACCTTGCTATGAATTAGAAATAAAGTGTCATAAGTAAACTAACATGGGATTGTTTAATACTTCTGGAAGTTAAATTTAAATTTGTATTCAAATAAAGTAACGTAGGGGTCACCAACTTGAGAGCTAGAAATTCTCTAAGTAAACAAGGGAAAGACTATCATTGCAAGTAAACTTTATAACATGATAACCCTAGCTCCTCTAGTGAACATTATGCCTTTTATGGTAAAAATTGTAAAATGACCCTAAGGTGAAATGAACTATTAATTATTTGAAGATGATAAGATTTAATAAGCTAGAGAAAACAAATTGGAGACCTCACCATCTTTCTCACCGCCATTTGGAAAGTAAATTTTTACTTCTTGTTAATACTTTTAGTGAAGCCTATGTAAAGTGTTGATATTCTGCGTTAAGAGCCCTAGCTTCAATTATATACTGGCAATAACTAATGAGGTCCTAAAGATGTTTCATCTCGACCTTCTCCCTCTAACCCTTTTTCAAGGCACCTTGTATCTCTTCTCTTAAGTGTGTTGTGTTGGCATATTTTTTAATACGTTGTTTATTGGTTAGTTTGGATACAGGCGGTTACTCCTCCTAACCGCTTTCTCTTTGTATTTATTCCCCCTCGTACATTCAATATAATATTCAAACATTATTTTACATTGCTCTTGTGCTAACATTGGTATCAGAGCGTGGAAGTGGGAGCGAGGGAGCCAGAAAGGTTTGTATTTCATTAGTTTCATGGACTGTTGAATATATGCTGGAAACCGCCACTTCCCCTCCTGCGTGGAAATTTATTTGAGCCTATGTCCATCCTCTGCCTGCGTGCTGTGCAATCTTTGCTGTTATTTGTTGTTCTTTGTTGGTGCATTCTCTGCCTGAGCGTGGGAGAAGAAAGAAGACTGCTGGAGGAAGCAGTTAGTTGTGAAACCATTTTTTTCTATTCATCCCTAAAATGCGTGGAGAGGAGACTCAGATTCCTCTGCCAGTCCTATGTTGTGTCATGTTATGTGTCAAGCAAGTCAAAAAAAAGTTATCCTGTATTTCACTGTGTTGTTCGTGTGTGATTATTTGGGTCATTTCAGGCATGATCTTATGATTAGGAACAAGAAGGTCAAGAGTAGTGAGATATCAATCATGTGGTCGTATGGATTTCGTAATTGAAAATTCAATACTCAATCCATCTATCTAAGGAGGTCCAAGAGAGGACAAAGCAAACTAGTACTATCATAGGCGTGAAACAAAACAAAGTTATTCAATTATTCTGGGAGGGAGGTTTCACTAGCAAAATGGAGATTCAGAGTTCCTGTCCAAAAGAAACATTTTGCCATAGCTAGATGGTGTGCGTGTTCAACAACTTAACCTTGAAGTGATTAATTATACTTTGCCTGTCATCTGTTTGCTGTTGGCTGTGCGAGGAGATCATCAAATCATTTCCTGTGCATTGCTGTTCATGAGGGCTGCATAGCAAGGGCGGGCCAAGATACCTAAGAATTGAAGCCTTTAGCCTATTATGAAAAGGGCCATATAACTAAATTCAAACAAAATGAGGTTATGACAATGCCTGTGCAAAAGGTTCACATCCATAGGATTAATATCTCTTGTTGTATTTCAAAGGTAATACCTCCAGATAGCTCGAGCCGCTTGCTCCTTCAACTGATCCAAGTCCGCCTAACAAGTTGATTGAGCTCTTATCAACGACTATTTCTCGAACTAAGAGGACACTAACTGTGATCCCCTTTCCTACATATTTCAGGCGTATGAGCAAAATAAAATAAGGCATACATGTGGTGACAATCTCATCAGTACACCCAGAATATCAAAAAAAAGTTAAGTTATTACATCACCCATGATTAACTTGAAAAAAACATGTGGCAGACACCTGAGTACTGGCTCGATTTATAAATTGCACAATCGTTTAAAGTGCTAACATGAGTGGTATCAACCAGGCTTAGTCAACAACCATAGTTGAAGCGTTTGTTTAGTGACCACACAACCCCCAAGCAACGTATCAAACCATACTTCGCAGACCAAGTGATGACAGTAGCAAGCAAGCGCATCATATAAAAGATCACGAGAATTGGAATTGTGCCTCTCATGAATTAATTCTTAGCAATATTATCTTGAGATTAGAGCCCCTAAATTCATTCATCAAATTGAGAGTATCAAAGATGGACGCGATGACTTGCAGCCTATAAATCGCATACGGACAGTCTGAGAGCACGAAATTCGTGATACCCCAAAGATGTTAGCAGACACGTTTTATCCAAGCATAGATTTCCAATGCCTAATTTTATAAAACCGAAGATGCATCGGTCATCTACTCAAAAGTCCATTCTGAACCTGTAAAACTTGCAATCCGAGGACAGTTATGGACTGGAATATTATTCGACATATAGCACCCCAATAAGAGTATGGGTCGATTCAAATGACAAATGCGAAACCATGAATGCCCTCAAGGAGGGTTAAATTTATGGCGCACCACACGAGCTATCGAGCATCACTTCAACTGTTTACCATTATACAAACGTAGAGCTATCGAATTTGTCACAGAGATTCAAGAAAATCCAATTTACAAATTCCCTAGATCTACAAGTTACCAAGTAGGACGTATCGCGACGTACACAAGCCATCGTCCATAAAATCTGGCAAACATTTTATTGCTATCAAATTAAATATCGAGTAAAATAGTTGGCATATTATTTAACACATTGTAAAAAAAGCTTGTACAGTCACATTTCAGTTACTCAATCACCTATTCCAGCATTTCTCAATCCATTTATAAACAATAATACATGCAGATGAAGTTGTAATAATACATATTATTACATAACCCATGACTTCAGTAATGGATACAAGCATTACTAATCAATAAATTGGTTTATAACAACCCTCAAGACTATAGGCCACAGAACTTCTCAAACTAGGATTCATTGTAAGAAAGAAACATTCATTTCAAGAAATTATAAAAGTTAGCAAAATATTGCAGGGGATATACTTAACATGCCTATTTTTTTAAGCATCCACAAGCCAACACGTCCAGCAGGGACTGCATAAGCCACACATTCCCTGATCCACTGCTTTTAGCTTGCAAAACACCACTCCAGGCTCCCCTTTTGACGACACAACTAGGAGGAAAGGGAAGAAAGAAAAATGTGGCTATCCAACCCCTGTTAACTGCACTGGGTGCTGAGCTTCAATGACCTTCACAAACCCCAACAACAGCCTCCCAAACTCACATGGCCAAAGACAAGGAAGGAACAAATTAAAAAAAGGGTAGATTCCACAATACACCTGTTTGAAGGTAATCAACCAACAAGGAAAAGAAATGTTTCTTCCCCCAAATGCGTCCCACCAAGAAAACATGCTAGGAAGACTACCAATTACGCATTGAAGGAATTAAATGGGAAGACCAATAATTGTCCACCAACCCGATTTGAAAGCTAAGCGGCCACCGTCAAGGGGAAATAATTGCAATGGCTGCAGTAGGATAAGAGAAGAGTAACGTAAATGTTTTCTGCGTTTAGTTGGTTAGAACACATTAACTGCACAAGCAACTAAGTCAACAATGACCTCCACCTTCCAATCTATCCAAAGAGGTGTGAAGCAACAAGTCCTTAAAATTACATTATGCGGCAAGATGGGAGCAACTTTCTTTGAACCCACGGTTTAAGCAAAATAATCATTCTATGGAAGGTAATTAAATTCTACCCTAGGTGGCCTTCATTCCCATAAATGTTACTTGCCCAACACTTTTACCCCCCTTATGCATTGAATATCAAGTTTCCAAATGAGATCATGGTGAACAAGCCAACCCGAGAATCCATTAAATCGCATGCAAGTGGCTCAAGCAAGAGGAGAAACAATAATTACCATAACTGTCTCCAGTTCGGTGGTTGGGAGGAGTCTAAACGCCATTTAAAACACCACGATCTCAGGTTACAACTACCGAGGGGGGACCACTAGAGATCATAATGTTCCTGAGGATTGAACACAGACGCAGAGAACAACCAGCGGAAGCGACAAGCATGGGCAACCCCTTTTAGTTTAGCGATAACAGAGAATGGGGTATCGGTCTATGACAATCGATATAGAGCAAAACAAATAGATAGAAATACTATCGTTGATCAATAATACAATCATAATGTCATTATTATTGATGATTATTATCAATCAATTTACAACTTGTAAAATAATAATCACTTATAGTCATAAAGGTCGATCAATCGAGGTCGACGAATTTAAAAGGAATATTATTATCATTATGGGCATCATATATATATATACTATATATGCCCTAACTATTCCCATACGTTAATCCGACTGCCTACAAGGATTCGAAGACTTAACAATTTTCATTACATAAGGGAAAGTATCAATCCTTTAAATAGGTTAATGCATAGGAGCGTTACACAGGTCTACATACAAAGGTATCGATAACGAATCAAGAAAGCAAGAAGGAGAAGGAAGGTGATAAAACATCACTAAGACATGGCCCAAGACATCGGAATTACACACAGTCATTCGACGCTCAACAGAAGGGTCACTGCAACAAGAACTAGGGTAGATGCCAAACGGGGCATTACACACATGTTCCATTACAGTGTTCTAGCTATCCCCGGATGTCATTGTACGAATTCATTTTAACATAATGAACAATCTAAAATTTTCATAAATAAAAAATATTAATATCGTTTAATATAAAAAAAAATCATTGAACAAAAACCTAAAATTTTTAGCCTGACAATATTGATAAACATGGACCCGACGAACCCTAAAGTGGACCCCATGCTTCGAAACCTAAACAGAGGACTAGGCGGCGGCCATGGCTCTCGCGGCGGATATCTGGCACATGAGGAAAAAAATGTTGTTCTTTCATGGATTGACCAGGGTTTTTGCACTAAGACTGAGAGGTCTTTGAATGGCGGAATATGTGTGACAAGCCCTTGGTGTGGCTATGGAAATACTGGCATGGGATAGGGATAGTGTCCATGTGTTGGTTCACAGGGACAAGGGACTTCGCTGGCTCTGAATCCATTGAACTTGCTCAGCTCGGCGGTAGTTCTTTGCGTTCCGAAAATGAATGATGGTGCTTGGGTTTCCTATAAACGGGCTGGTGTGGATTGGCTCCTTCCCTTGCTTCTCCAAAGCTTGGCCTGCATTCTGATTCGTCCCTCCTGATTTCACCTCTTAAGCGGCTGCACGTGGATCGCCTTCCTCCTGAAAAATCCTCAGATGTTGTCGGGGACCAAAATGATGCTTCATTCAAAGAAATTTTGCAGAGTTAGAGCTCCATGGCCCCTCTCACCATTGCTCCCTGCATCACCTTTGGAGAGGAAGTACTTGACTCTGAGCGCTACTCTCAGGTGCATGCATTGGTTAGTAGATTCAGTGCTCTATGCCCTAGCCTTCCAAATCTGCATGAATGAAAATCAAAACACTCGATTCCGCTACTCTCGAGCAGGTTAGATATTTACCCTTGTGATAAAGGAGAATTTATTGTTGTTTTTTAATTTACTGGATGATAAAGACATCATAACAAGAAAACTTTGGGTCTGTAAATCACGATACTTTATTCTAAAACCTTGGTTCCCCTTCTTTAACCCACCCAGAGAATCATTCTCCCACAAACCTGTTTGGATTAGGATGCCACATCTACCTCTCTAATTTTGGAGCCGGGAATGTATGATTTCCATCAGTAATGTTATATGCCACACTCTTTTCATTGATTCTTAGACTACTAAATTTACCCATACAAAATATGCTATGATCCTAGTTGAACTTGATACTTCTACAAACCTTCTTGCAAACATTGAGTTAAAAGTGCAAAAAAGAACACGGTCTCAGCCATTAGACTACGAGGGTTTAATTTTCAAGTGTAGAAGATACTTCTCTTTAGTTCATACGGCTACTACTTGTGGGTTGGATAAGCGCATAAAGGAGAAAAAAAACTGGTGGAAAAATGCCCTCCCCGAGTAATTGGTTTTTGATGCTAAAGAAAATTTGGATTCAAAGAATGATTTGGATGTGGTCGAATCGGTTCTAGAAACACCTCTCACAAAAAAATTTGTGGGAGAAAAAATGGGGCATTCAAACGTTGAAACACTTGCGTAAGTCCAAGAAACTCCTCTCTAAAAAATTCTAGTTATTGGTTACAAGGGGAATGTAAAAGTTTTAACTCACACAAACAAAATTTTTGCTCCAATTGGAAACAATGCGGCTAAGGAACATCCCCCCCTCCCTTTTCCTATGGAAAAAATGACACATTTGTCGATAAATTCTATTGAGGCCATTCTTCCTATCGAGGAGGTTTCAGAAGGTTGGAAAATGCTGCATAAAACGAAAAAATATATTCTCAAGAATACTGTCTCTCCATCTAGATGATTTGTATTTTTTTTGTTGTTTGGTTGTTCCTCCTTTCTATATATATTTTTTCTGGGTAGTAGTTGTGTTTGGTCTTCCGTGGTATTGTAGCTATTGTATTGTTGTAGTCTAGTTATATTTGGGATTTTTGTGGGTAGTTTGTCCTCTGCTTTTGTCCTTCTTTGTTTTATCTGGCTTTTAGGCCTTTTTATAGGGGTGGTCCCCACTGGTCAACAACCACTTTGGTTTTCTTTTTTTATCTATATTTTGAGGCTTGGTGTACTTCAGGGTATGGTATTCAACATGTAATGGTATTCAAATGTGGAAAAACCAAATTGTAATGGTATTCAACATTACATGTCTAAAATTGTAGCTCTAATGAAAATTTTCATAAAATTTCATTTGTATGTTAATGTAGGGTCATTAATCAATAATATATGTAAAATAAAATATGAGAAAGGTGTGTTATGGAGTGATTCCCCATCAACTCTTTGAAACCTAACCCTAACCCTACTATCATAGATGATTGCATTTCTGGCTTGGGCAATTGTCGTGCAAGTGGAGGCAGATCAGGGGCTTTTGGTTTGGGCGTCAGTGGCGGGTATGGTGCTTCTAATCTATGTGACAGTGGCGATGGGCTTGCCTCTGGGGGCACGACTGTGTTTGGTTGGCAATTTCTTGTCTCTGGCTTAGATGGTCTTTCTTTTGGGGGTAGAGGTTGTGGCCCTGTGCGAGCGAATTCTATGGGTCGTGTGTAGAATTCTTTTGTTGTCGCGCATACAAGGGTTTTTCCATAGGTCGACGCTTTAGTTTTTGCCCCCTTCTCTTGGTTGGTTGCTATGTTGATTGAGAGAAATGATCAATTAATGGCCATTGTTGGGGTTTTTTCAGAGGAGAAATAATCAGCAAAGGTTCAATAGTCAATTGTTACTGTTGATAGAGGTGATTTGGACCCTGTTCTATATGGTGGTGGTGTTCGTGGTTTTGGGTTGTCGTCCTCTACGTAGCCATCATTTATACCTTTAGGAAGCTCTTTCCTGGGAGGTGTTGTGACAAATATCAAGGGTGTGGGGATTGGTTGTCTTGTTCTTGTCCTTGGCGGCCAGATCAACCCTTCAACTGAGCTCTGCCCCTCTTTTACGGATCATGTGGTGGAAAATACAGGCAGGAAGGTGGGTATTGCTGAGGGAGGCTCTATTCTATTCCATCAAGCCCCTTTTAAGAAACATTATTTTTTGAATGTGGCTACTATGACCCTTAATTTGACTCACCTTCCGCTTAATGTTGCTATAATCTCTCCCTCGATTTCTTTTGGGGAGACGGTGTTATATGCAAAAAAAAGATTCTCTAGCCAA
The DNA here is from genome assembly GCA_019776745.2 of Taxus chinensis. Lineage (NCBI taxonomy): Eukaryota > Viridiplantae > Streptophyta > Pinopsida > Cupressales > Taxaceae > Taxus > Taxus chinensis. The sequence continues at coordinate 122,522 of JAHRHJ020003662.1, read as the reverse complement.
GGGTTCATTTGCTGCTTAAATGGATTTTTTCTTGCGTGTCGCTTCTCCACTCTTCGATTTCTTCAAATTGGTGACCACTCACAATAGGTAAAGTGGAAATTTACCCCCGTGCTAGAGGGTTTTTTATTGTAGTCTTTAATGTTGTTGAAGATAGAGATGTCATCTTCTCTAAGTTATGGGAACTATAGAATCGTTACTTGCTGATGAAACCATGTTTCCTGTCCTTCAATCCAATCAATGAAACATTCAATGTTAAGATACTACGGGTTCAATTACCTCATCTTTCATTGCAGTTTTTGGGGGAGGAGAGTTTGATTTCTATTGGTAATGCATTGGGAAAATGTTTTTCCATCGATTCTAGAACAAAATTTTATAAACATGCTAGCATTCTAGTGGACCTAGATACCTCTCTTGATCTATCTGTTTCCATTTAACTTAAATTTTTGGACAGGTTATGGACTCAACCTCTAGACTATGAAGGTTTTCCCTTTAGATGCAGGAAATGTTTCACCTTGGGTCGCCTTGCTTCTGATTGTCAGAAAGTGAAATAGAAGGTGAATGAAAAATTTTCTTAGTGGAAGGATTCCCAACCCAGCCTATAAGTTGTTGGCGATGTTTTAGATATGTCTTTAGTTGATTCGATGGAGGATGCTCGGGTGGTTGTTGCATTTGATTTTCAAGAGGAGGGTGTAATTGAAAATAGGAAGTTTTAGTCACCAGTTGAGACTTTAGTTTTCCCCCCTGCGGTGGGGTTTGAGGGGTTGGTTTCTTATCAGCTTGGGCAGGTGTTGTCGCTCCCTTCGGGGTTGGACACTAGATGTAGAAAAACAAAATCTTCAAGGGGTCAAATGTGGGTAAAAAGGACATCTTTGAAATTAGGTTTCTAATATTTCTAGATGAAAACACAGATTCTAATAGGCGTGAAGGCTGGATAGTCATGAATTTAAAAAAGAAAGGAAAGTTTGTTAGTGCTCCTCTTAAAATGAGCTTAAGATCCCATGTTCGGGATCCTCATGGGTAATCCGCCCTATGTTTCTGGTTAGGCTTGTTCGATAGAGGTTTAGAGTATTTCTTGAGGAAGGTCAAACATGTTTGACCCACTTTTTTGGAATATTCTTTCCACTCTTTTGTTCCTTCCTAGGCTTGGTTCTAGGTGGTTTCTCTATTTGATTGGTTTTTGGTCTGGTGACCTCACTTCTCTTTGTTTGTTGCTGAGCTTTATTGCCTATCTTTTAGTTGTAAAGGGTTTTTTATCCCTTCAAAATCAATCTTTTTACTTTATCTAAAAAAAGTATGATAATAAAGTGTGTAAGAAAATAAAAAACAAAAAAAATTCATAAAAATAATTTAAATGTAAATATTAAAAATAAACTTTTTTTTAAATAATACTTTAAAATGTGTGATTGAATAAATATATGAATATTTGCATCTAATCTATTATTTAGATTTTAATAAAGAAAATAAAAAACATGATCTAAAGTCCAAGCAGTGAAAGGTCGTGACTTTCATATTAGACTATATTAACACCATACATTCATATATAAGAACATGCATTGCAAAAGTTCATTATGTTAGCATACATTTCATAGTTCATATTTTAGGAGTATTTGTTTTTATTTTATCCCTTTATTTTCTCTTCCTTGGTGTATTTCATTATTCTCTCTCCTTCATCCAAATTTTCCTCCTTCAGTTTAGGGGAATGTAGTTGATTATTTCTCCTATATAATGTACGTACTTCTTCATAATAAAATCAATGTGTTGAGAGTTATTCACTCCACATTCTTCTCAGGATCTATTTATTTCCTACATTTTCGTATCAAAGTGTCAAATCTCTGGCTTGTATGAGTGGAAGAGCCTGCGTGTTGGATTGGCACTAGAAGGAGGGCAAGGAAGGAGATATTTTTATGGTGGAAGATAAGAAGAATACCTATGTGGAAAAGCACTCCTCTTGATACCTGCGTACGTGGAAAGGAGAAGTTTCTAGTCGCCTACGTGGTAATTGGGAGATAGACTTTGCTGCGTGAAAAAGCTTTGTTGTGCTGAGTCCTTCTCTTGTTGCTTGCGTGGAGGATTATACTAGAATTTGCGTGAAACATAATTTCTCCTGCATGTACGTGGAAGTTTGCCTGAAGAATTCTTTGAAACATGTGCTTTGTCTCTTGTGCGTGAAGGAGTCTTCAACCTACGTGGACAGGAGATGCGTGGAGCTGAGCATAGGAGAAAATACCCCTGTAATTTCAAAACGTGGCTTATATTTCCATTTGTTGCATGTAAATATTCATTTCATCTTGTCTTTAGTTGTTATCCTGCATGAATCTGCGTGAAAAGACAAGAAGAAAATCAAAAGAATCCACTGCTGCGTGGAGATTGGATCCATGTGTAAACAGACAACCTGCAATCTTAACATAGAAGCAAATTAAAAACAATTTCAGCATGGAATTTTTTTTCTGTAGTCACTTTTCTACGTGGAGACAAGGAGTCTTCTTCAGCTGCATTAAAATAATTTATAGGTAGTTGCGTGGGCAAGAGAAACTAAAAGGGACTACTGCGTCAAGGAGTCTCCAACAAAGAGAGGAGAACTGTGTGAAGAAATACTCTACCAAGGAAACGTGGAGTTTCTACAACACTACGCTGAATGTCGAGTGTAGATAACTCCATTGGGAGCGTCAATAACATGGTCGCCACAGCCGAAAGCCGAAAAACATCGACTCACCAGCAAGAGAAACACCATGAAAAGCTCCTGAGGGCTCTAGGTTCTACTTTGCTTTGCTGAATCAGCTTCAGAATACCGGCAATCTAGCATTCAACAAGCTAGTTTGAGAAGGAATTCTTGAATACTTTATTTTCGATGTCAGCTGCCAAGCAAAGTGAGTACGAGAAGAATTAGAATCCAGGTATGACACCGACTCTGATGACGAAGAAGAACGCCCCACAAAGTGTCACCGTCTCATAGCACGTGAATATCATGAGCTTTTAAGAGCCAGTAATTCTCATCAGCGAGTCAAAATTGTAATAACTCTTGAAATAAATATTTTTTTTTTATTACGATGTCTGTTCCGAAGTTACTTCTATCCGATACTCAATTTCTCAAGGGTCCAATTTTGTGGCCTGGAAGAAAAAAATGAAGATAATCCTTCAGTTTGAAGGATTATGGGGAATTGTCATAGGCTCTGTGCCCACTTCCATAGCGCCCGATGAACTAATAAAATATGAAATGGCTAGTGTTAAATCCTTGATGCTGATAATGCTTAGTATCAGTGACGATGTGCAATCACATGTTTGAAATGCAGAGAAACCCAAGGAGGCCTGGGACAAGTTGGGAAACCATTTATGAAGCCAAAAATCAGATGAAGATACTTCATCTTCATTCAAAGCTACACATCCTCTCTATGGGGTCAGATGAGAAAGTGGATGAGTTCTTACATCGCGTGGTGGAGCTAAGATCAAAGTTATTAGTGCTCAGTGAAACGGTGGATGATAAACGTCTCGTCGCAATCACCTTGGAGCACTACCTATCAATTCTAAGTATTCGTTACGACACTGAATGTGTCTAAACAAATAGTGACATTCAGAAGAGATTGTGAATTTGGCTAGCAGCAGGAAGAGGCCATCACTTAATCCCATGGGGAGTCAAAGGATAAAGCCTTGTTCTCAAAGGCTTACCATGGCCAGAAGAATTGGAAGGGTCCCCCAAAGAAGCCAAATCAAGCGCAACCAAAACAATAGCAAAAAAATCAAAATTCAAAGATATGGTGTCACATTTGTAGAACCAATACTCATGACACTGATCACTACTGGCATAATAGCTTAAAACAGGGGTCTTCAAGCCATATAAGCACATCCCGGGGTGAAGATTTTCAAAATTCCAAATGATGTCCCTGTTAGAGAAAGCAGAAGGGACATCTCACAGCCCAAGAAGATGATGAATCTGATGAGTAGACATCAGAAGGATCACATTGTGGTAAGAACCTTGTACTCGTCTCTCAAACTTCTCAGCCCACGAAGAAAGTTTGGTTGATAGAATCCGGTGGTAAGTAAGCATATGTCAGGTGATAAAAAGTTGTTTGATTCACTACATGAAGAACCAACTGGAGATCGATGTTTGGAGAGCAGATGACAAAGAGTACATTGCAGAAGGAATAGGGAATGTCACCATTCCTCTGGGACCACGAAAATGTACACTTACTGTAGACACCCATAATTACGCCCAAGTAATTTAAATACTTAAATTGCGTTAATTATCGTCTTTCTCGCAAATCAATAACATATCGTCAAAAGCACTCATTTTCCCTCATATCATCATTAATTAGTTACACTAAGCTAATTAATTCATTTTCCTATCCAATAAATACCCTAATTAACGACCTTCCGTTAATAAATCACCCCTTCTACCTAGACTAATTAATTATTATTAATTAATTAGCTTTCCCTTCCATTTAACCAATAAATCAATATTTAATTGATTTAATCCCCTTTTAATAGCCTAAATCGTACTAATATTCCTCTAATTATCTTCTATAAAGCTTACATCTACCTATTAGTTAATCACCTTTGATTAATTAAAACACCCCCCAACTCCCATGACTTGCTAAACATGTATTAAACTCTTCTAAAGTAAGGTTACCTTTAATAAAACAACCTTATCCATTCCTAATCATGTTTTTTACCTTTATCCCACATTCATGAGAATGTGTTGAATCTTTTATCCTTTGGGCTATATAAAGAGCCCTGCACCTACCTTTTTACTTACACCTAAACTCCTTAGAGAGCAAATGCAAAGCATATAGAAAAGAGACTAAGAGCTTGCACCTTGCCCTTTTGAGAGTTCATCATCTTGAAGAGTTTAAGCCTCTTTCTTAAAGTGCTTGGGTCATATGGGAGGTGTCAAAAGGGTCTTGTAGCCCAACTTTGATTAGCCCACATTCCTAGGTTCTTGGAACATTAAGGACAACTATTTTGATAGCCATGGAGCTTACTTAGGTCTATTCATTTATTTGTTGTTAGAGAATAGAGGAGTTTATATATTTAGCATTGTTAGTTTCAAAGTTTGTATTGATGAATGCTAGCATCTAACCCTTGTTTAATTCTTATCATGATGGTGTTTATGCTTTGTTTTAGCTAAATTGTAGAACTATTTTAGGTGGTAGTTCTTGCTTCATTTGATTTAGCATTAAAAAAATATACATGCACACATTTGGCACGCCCGGTGGGACTTACTCCATTATCCTTTGCACTTAATTTCATTTTTTGTACTTAAGTTTTTATTTTTGGTTACTAACCCTCTTTTACACATGTTGATCTAACTTGTTTTTCTTAACTTGTTTTGTTGTTGAGTTTTGCATGTCTTGAGTCTTCCTTGTAGGTATAAAGGAGGTAAAAGTGCTGTCAAAATTGGAATGATGGGAAAATTTCAAGATTTCTCCATGTTTTCATTTTTAGAGCTTACTTTTTTTAACATTTTACATGCTAGTTTTGTCAATTTCTTGAAAAGTTTTCAATTCTTGAGCATGTAGGTTAGTGTTTGATAGTGCTGAGTCTTCTATTTATTTACATATTAATGTGGTGGGTTACTATTAAAATTTAATCTTGGTGAGAAAATTTCAATATTTCATCATGTTTTCTTTTTTAGAGCTTACTTTTTCAACATTTTATATGCTAGTTTTGTCAATTTCTTGAAAATTTTCAATTCTTGAGCATGTAGGTTAGTGTTTGATAGTGATGAGTCTTCTATTTACATATTAATGTGGTGGGTTGCTGTCAAAATTTAATCTTGGTGAGAAATTTCAAGATTTCATCATGTTTTCATTTTTAGAGCTTACTTTTTCATCATTCTACATGCTAGTTTTGTCAATTTCTTGAAAAATCTTAAATTCTTAAGCATGTATGTTAATGTTTGATAGCGTTGAGTCTTCTATTCATATATTAATGTGATGGGTTGTTGTCAAAATTGAATCTTGGTTGGAAAAATTTACCCATTTTGCAAATTAAGGGACGTTTTTTTTTTCGACATTTTTTTGAGTGCATGTCAAGTGTATACCCATGAGCATAAGAGCATATGCGTAACCCATCTTCCGAAGGCCATAACTTTTGCTCCCAAACTTGAAATGACTCAATTTTTTCTGCGTTGAAAAGGTATTGAAGGTAAATATGCAATGAAAACATAAATTTGGGATTTATACTTACAAAAATTTCAGGTTGGTTTTTATGTTCTTTTAAAACTGGTCATTTTCTAACATGTCTAATGTTTTTGATGAATGTTTTGTATTTCCATGCTTACTCAATTTAGACAAAAGTGGTGTGTATGCTCTTCTCTTGCACCTTTTGGTGATCTTGAGAATCAAAAAAATACTTTGATCTCTATCTTGTTAACATTGGGATTAAAATTGGAAACTTCACTTCATCTTTCACTTTTGCTTAAGGGAATGAACCTTTTACAAAGCATTTTTCAATGGTCATTTGATTTGAAGTTTTCCATTTCTATATAGTTGGGATAAATTTTGTTTATGCTCTTCTCTTACACCTTAGGGTGATCTTGAGAATCAAAAGCAACTTTAGTCTTCATTTTATAACATTTGGTAAATTAGAAACTTCATCTTTCACTTTTGGTTTAAGAGAATGAACAATTATCAAGAATTTTGTATGGTTCATTGATTGAAAAGATTTTCTTTACTTTTTAGTTGGATTATTTGTTGTGTATGCTCTTCTCTTGCATCCTTGGATGATCTTGAGAATCAAAAGTAACTCTTTATCCTCTTTTAAATAATGTGATTTTCTTGGAGAACTACTAACGCTTGAGTGCAGGACCTAAAAAAGCTTGTCAAAGAAAGGAGGAACCAAAACAAAATCAAAAAACTACTAATATAGTTGTTATACAGGTTGCCAAAAGGTGTTCAAGCAACCACACCTAATTAAACAAGATAAAAAGAACAACAATTAAAAACACTGTATTGCAGGTTTTGGAAAAGGGTACATCCCTCTCCGCTCAACTGGAACAAAACCCCTTTTGGTATAACACCTTAAGCTACAACAATGGGGGTGGTTCCAAGAACCCCAAAGAATTCCATGCAAGAGGGAACCTTGTGGACGAAACGGGAAGTGCTCCACACTACCTACTTGACTAGTGATTCCTTTGTGAGATAGCGTTACAAGTTGTCCATTGTGGCGACCCCAGTGATAGTACACATAGACATACTAGTTGCCTACTATTCTTGAAGGGGCTAAAGTAAAGCCAAGATACTCCCAAACTAGTTAGTGTGACTTTTTGGGTAAATCACACTCGCTCGTGGTAACTTTGTAACACCTAGGGTGAGAGAACCACCTAGGAGAATATACTTTGGCCAGGAGCCCACTTTGACCATTTTAAAAAAATGTTGAGTTTTTGAACCTTCTTTTTGAGAAATGTGTGACGTATTACTTTTCACTTAGTTTTTACTTGCCTTAGGGTGAGGTGGGAAAACTCTGCTGAAGTGAGGCTAGCATTTTTCGTTATTTTTTCTTGATTCACTTCCTTCACATTCTTTTGACACTTTGTTGAGAAAAATAAGGGTGACTACCTTTGTGTTACCAATCGACTGTTTCTCTCACTTTTATGTCCGTTTACGCCCATCCATGTTTTGCGGCAGGGTTAGTTAAACATCGAAAGTGTGCAGAGGCGTTTTCACATCATTGGTAGCCATTGTGATCTTGATACCCTTATCAAGGTCATCATTGTAGTTAGGCGTGGTTCATCACCACAGACTTCCTTAGAAGAGTTAGCTTGTTTGTATCGTATCACTACAATTTCGATATTTACGTCTTGTTTCTTGTAAACTTGACATAAATACCTATATTGTATGGTTATGTTGCACACATTTTAAACTATTCCTAGCTATACTTTGAGATTTTTAGTTTCGTTTTTGGTTATTACCTTGATTTCAAAGAGTGCTAGGTGTTACTATTTGTGTGTGGTTATATCAATAACACCTCGATATCAATACTTCACTTTCTCACAAAGTGGGTTAACATATCATGGTGATATTGTTGTGTCATTCGCAAATTGTAATTGAAATTTTTTTTGAGATATAGGTCTTAATCAAGTTTGAGCTCGCTCATTGTATATCTTGATTGGGAGATCGCATTGACGTCTTGTTTTTACTTACGTTTTGTTCATTTCCTTGAAGTTGGCATAAGTGAAAACATCTTATTGATCATCTTTGCATTGCATTTTCATATGGTGTATTTCCTTGTTGATTGGCTTTAGGTTTTCACACTCGCATGATTGTTCCTTGTGATTATTAATTTATAAAACTTATTTTCTAGGACAATCCCTTTTTATCTCATCGATATTACGTTGTCACGATGTCTATTTTCCTTAGACCTTCTTCAAAAAAACACGAATGCATCCCCATACTTACACAATGTCTAGTTGGTTGTCCTTATGCTACCCAAATCAACATGTCACTTCCTTCCCTTTGAAGGAGTTCCATCACACAATCTAGATCTAGAAATTTGTGCTTAAATAAGCACCAAAAATGACTAACTATCATGCAGTTCCCCATACTTACAAAAATACAGAACCTAGGTTCAGCAATTCAAATCATAGGATTCCCATCACAACTAAACCTCGTTTGGTTCTTCATGCTAGAGAGCCCATACGAGTAACTCGTCGTTCCCCACCTTCATCTCATAGTCGGTGGTATGATTTGGACACATTTGATCCAAATTATTATTCGAGTTCCCCCCACTCTTCTTCTAATTCTAATCCAAACATTTCCTCTTCTTTTGAGGATTCCAATCCAAAAATTTCCTCTGACTCCTCTGAGGATTCAGATCCAAACTACTATTCAGATTCATCTAATTCAACTCCTAAGTCATCTTATGCGACTCCTAAGTCATGGTCCTCCCTTTTTTGTAGGATCCTCTTCATCAATCATATAATGTGACTCTTATGTCACGGTCCTCCCTTTCTTTCTTCGCAGGACCCCTTTTATCAGTCGCCCCAATGACGTATTCTTCCTTTGAAGATACACGTGACTCCAAATCCCTCCAATCAGAAGTATAATACAATTCTTGAATCGCAGTCCTCTCTTCCTTCGCAGGACCCTTGTAATCATTCATCTAATGTGATGCTTGAATCATAGTCCTCCCCTTCTGTATAGGACCTTCTTCATCAATCACCCCCCCACACGGAATCTTCCTTCTGTGAATATTCGTGTGACTCAAAGTCCTTTGAGACAAACATCTGAGTTGACCCATGCATCGCAATCTACAAACTTTGGACTTAATCCTAGTATTTTACATACGAGATACCATTGTATAGGTATGTCCACACCACCTTCTTCTACACTTGAGACATCTATCTACACTTATTCTTTGTGCCCCACACCATCTTCTTCTATCAATAATCATCAAACATCTTCTCATCCTTCCACACCAAGTGAACCTATTTCTTCTAATAAACCCTAGGGATTGATCAATAACTCATACCAATTGATCTCTTTTAGAATGAAGAAACAATCAAGGAATTTATAGGGGCATATGAAGATATTCCTTTAGTAGATTACAAAAAAGGATTCTCTTTAGACTTTGATGCATCTGCATATTGTGAGGAAAAGGTGGATTCCTTTGATCAAGAAACAAAGAGGAAGAGCCTCAAATCATGCAACTTGATCCTCCTCTATTCTTTCTTCCATCTTCACATTCTTCATTATGTGATGAAACTCCTTGGTCTTGCATAGATCCATGGCCTTTTCTTCTCATCACCCAATAACTCTTTGTCTATCATAATTCCTCAATCACAATCTCTTCTGGGGTTAACGCCAAGTAGCCCTTCATCTTCATCTAGGTGTGGGTCACATTCTAATAGCCCTCCCTTTTTGTTATTTGTGGGATATTTTCGAGTAGCCCACTATCTTCTATTCTTGGGGCATGTCCAACTAGCCCCTTGTCTTCTAGGTATGGATCACCCCCAGGGGTAGTCCATCATATTTGTTCTTGGGCCACATCCTAGTAGCCCATTATCTTACATCTATGGGTCACGTCCTAGTAGCCCTTCTTCTTCTATTCTTGGGCCACATCCTAGTATCCCTTCATCTTCTATTTATGGGTCATGTCCTAGTATCCCTTCTTCTTCTATTCTTGGGCCACATCCTAGTATCCTTTAACCTTCTATCTGTGGCTCACCTCCTGGTAGCCCATCCTCTTCAATTCTTGGACCGTATCCTTTTCATCTATCATATATTTCTTCTATCAATGGTTGTGGCAAGCCCACTACCATTCCTATCGTTCCTATCATCATCAATCGTAAATGTTTGCACTTTTCTCCTTCTCGAGGTCATAAAATTCAAGCGTCAGCCTATTAGAAACCCAAACAGGTTCATTATCAAGCTCAGGTCAAAACTTCTAGGAGCTCAAAATCCCCCAACCACTGGAACAATCTCAAAGTTGTAAATCGAGCGCGATTCAAGAATGCACATCAACATAACCATCAAGTATGGCGTAAAGTGCATAAACCTCTAGATAGGGAACTCAAGCTTCCAAATACAAAATCCATGTTTCAGGATAAATCATAGTCCTTTGTTGAGTGTGAACTCACACAATTATCGAGATTGGGGAAAACATGACTCTTGATAAACAAAACACGCTTAGTCTCCCTGATCAAGGAAGTCACAAACATCGTTTTAGATCCTATCACACATATAGTGACTTTGTTAGTAACAACGGTTCAAATATATATATATGTATATATATATATATATATATATATATCAAAAATCTAAATATTTTTTAAAAAAAAAAAAAACAACAAAAATTAAAGGTACAAAGATCTAACATTGCAATCAGGTGTTGCGTACACATGGATATTTCTTTCTTCCCTTCCTTGCTATTCTTCTGCAAGTCTTCCTTCCATTTTCATCCCTTCGATGATATTTTGGTTATCTTATTTGCATGCATTTTGTGACATTTATCTCTATGGTATTTGTTTGCTCCTTGTCTTTTATCACCTTGGTAAATTAAAGAACGAATGACCTCATGGAGATCATATCACATTCAAACATCAAATAAACTTGTTGCAAATAAATTTTGGACATATTTGTTGACACTAGCCAATGTCATCATCACAATCACTTCCACCTCCTTCCATCAAGCCATCAGTGGTTCTTAACCCCTTGTCAAACAAGAGAGCTGAAATAAGTTTTCAGAAAGCAAAAGAATCAAACAAAACTCAAAAGCTAAAAGCTACAAATCAAAATAAAATTAATATATAACTCTCTCTTGGGGTATTTCCAATAATCTCTATCGGGGCTATGGACGCCTGACTGGTAGTAGAGCAATGTTGTGATTAGAATCAAATACATCTCTATCAGGGCTATGGACGCTTGGCTGGCAGCGGAGCAATGTACGGCTATCCTTTCACCCTCTATTCACAAAATCACTAATCAAAATAAATCATTCCTACACATTGGCTAGGGTCTCTTCACTTGTTGTCTATTAAATCTTCACTTCAAGAGGTAATAAAATCCACGTGCACAAACTGGATCTCTATGAGTAAACAGGACTAGTATGTTACCAAGTGTCTTTTTTGGACCTTGTTCAGACTCTTACTCTGGTCCATATCTCGTCTCACGATTTATGCCTTTGGATAATCACTTCTTCATCGCGAGGCTTCTAAACTACATTCATATCATTCACATCATTCTTCTACTTTGTTCAAAACATCCATGTGTATAAGATTATTTATTTTCCATTTTTGTGGAAACCTTTGTCCCCTTCCAAAAAAATAATCTTCTCCTTCCTTTCTATCATGTGCTTTTAGGCCAACTTACGTTGGGGGCATCCTTGCCTCTTCCCAGCAACTTCATGGGTTTACGTTCACCATCATGTTGAACCTATCCATAATGGCCTTGGGTCCCCTTATTTCTACCGGTGAAGAGCTTATCTTTGAATACTCCCATCTTATGTTGGGACATTTTTGCATCTTCACCTTTCTAGTACGCCCTTGTACATCCCATCTATCGCTGGGGGCATCCACGCTTTCTCATTGTCTTGTACATAGTTTCATAAAATTTTTAAAATCAACCAAAACATTCAAATATGTTAGAAAAAAAAAAATCATCAAAAAACATTCAAATATGTTTCGGAAAACTTCTAAAAATTGAAAATCATCCTACAAAACATCACTCTTTGGTTCTCACTTGTTCATGTGTGCGACTTGTGGATCATCTTGATCTACCTCCATCAACAAAAACTAGGCTGCTTACTTCGTCCGTACTCTGGGGCACAACAAGTTGCCTGGTACTGTTTTGTAGTGCACATTGCTTTTCCATCAGACCCAAGTGTGCTCCGTTATTCCCCTCGCATGTATCCTTGCTTGGGGCACCATCATCAACCCTTGTCGTTAATTCGCATAGGTCGTAATTGAAGCTTGATAGTAAAAAACATTATATTATGTTTCTCTGTTAGTTTAGCTTTTTTACTTTCTCGTATTGCATTACATTTTGTATGTTGCATGGAGTTAGGCATATTTCACTTTCTCGTATTGCATTGCATTTTGTATGTTTCATGGAGTTGGTGTTTCCAACAATGGACAATCACTCGTAGTATGGCTTTTCATGTTGTTCTACCTTTGTCGTATGCTTATATTTTTCATAAGGACCGATGACGTAGCTCTTATGGCCGTATGATGACACTGAAATTGTTCCAATACACAACGGCTAGAGGCTAAGCTCTTCTCTCCCCTCCTCCATATTCATTCTACATCACTTTCCTCTCAACCCTATTCTTCCACCTTATCAGGGCATCTTGCCTCTTCCCATTCTTCTATATATCTCTCACCTTTTTAGATCGTCGATCGTCTTCTTTCATCACCCCATCAACACTCGAGGGGGCATCTCTCCCTCCTACTAATTTTTTCTTATATCCCTTTAAAATCTCTTTTGTCTACTATCTTTGAAGTGGCATCACTTACGCCACCCCAAAGAGGGGCAAATGTAGACACCCATAATTATGCCCAAACAATTTAAATACTTAAATTGCGTTAATTATCATCTTTCTCGCAAATCAATGACATATCATCAAAAGCACTCATTTTCCCTCATATCATCATTAATTAATTACACTAATCTAATTAATTAAGTTTTCTATCCAAAAAATACCCTAATTAACGACCTTCCATTAATAAATCACCCCTTCTACCTAGACTAATTAATTATTATTAATTAATTAGCTTTCCCTTCCATTTAACCAATAAATCAATATTTAATTGATTTAATCCCCTTTTAATAGCCTAAATCGTACTAATATGCCTCTAATTATCTTCTATAATCTTACATCTACCTATTAGTTAATCACCTTTGATTAATTAAAACACCCCTAACTCCCATGCCTTGCTAAACATGTATTAAACTCTTCTAAAGTAAGGTTACCTTTAATAAAGCAACCTTATCCATTCCTAATCATGTTTTACCTTTATCCCACATTCATGAGAATGTGTTGAATCCTTTATCTTTTGGGCTATATAAAGAGCCCTCCACCTACCTTTTTACTTACACCTAAACTCCTTAGATAGCAAATGCAAAGCATATAGCAAAGAGACTAAGAGCTTTCACATTTTCCTTTTGAGAGTTCATCATCTTGAAGAGTTAAGCCTCTTTCTTAAAGTGCTTGGGTCATATGGGAGGTGTCAAAAGGGTCTTGTAGCCCAACTTTGATTAGCCCCCATTCCTAGGTTCTTGGAACATTAAGGACAACTATTTTGATAGCCATGGAGCTTACTTAGGTCTATTCATTTATTTGTGATAGACGAGTTTAGATATTTAGCATTGTTAGTTTAAAAGTTTGTATTGATGAATGCAGCATCTAACCCTTGTTTACTTCTTATCATGATGTTGTTTATGCTTTGTTTTAACTAAATTGTAGAACATTTTAGGTGGTAGTTCTTGCTTCATTTGATTTAGCATTAAGAAAAGTATACATGCACACACTTACAAAGGTACTATATGTTCCTAGGCTTGACTAGCAAGTCAGTTACTCAGCTTTCAATCATCACCTTAAGGTAGAATTTCTTGTTCAAAATGGCATTAAATCATGCTTAATCTCCCGACAAGGTATGGTTCTTGTTAAATCTTTTGTAAAAGATAAGTTATTTGATTTAGATACTATTATCTTCTGCAGTAGCTTTATCTGCTTCAAAAATAGAATGAACTTATGGCATTTTAGATATGGACACTTATCGGTCAGCTTCATTGCACCATATGAGTTCAAAAGAAATGGTCCATGGACTACAGAAATTGTCCAGTTCCTTGCCTATTTTCCCTGGCTGTCTTACATAAAAACAACACAGAGATCCATTTCAAGCGAGCACCTATGCCAAGAAGTGTCTGGAGGTAGTTCATACCAATCTGGGCCCAAGTACTTTCAACTGTTCGTGGATGTCCACTCTCGCAAGATGTGGGTATATTTCCTAAAGAAGAAAAGTGAGGCTCTTCAACACTTGTAAAACTTCTATCATCACGTTGTCAAATATTCCAGACAACCACTTCTTCTACTCCACTTAGATCGAAGGGAATTCACATCAAAGAAGTTCTTGGCAAACCAACAAGGTATTAAGCAGCACCTGACTGCTCCCTACACACCCCAACAAAATGGCATTGTTGAGAATTGCAATCGCACAGTGATGGAGGTGGCTCGCTACATGCTAACAACAACAAAGCTAGAGGAACGCAATTGGGCTAAAGCAGTACTGTATATCTTCTCAATAGGGCATCGACAAATATTCTACAAAATAAAAATCCAAAAGAGGTATGGAGTGGTAGAAACCCATCAATTTCTCATTTACGAGTATTTGGGCATAACATACATGCATGCCCCAGCTTTGAGCCAAAGTCATCCCATGCATCCTACTTGGCTACAATACTACCTCGAAGGCATACCGTCTCATGGATCCTGAGACAAAGAAGATATATGAGATTCAGGATGTAGTCCTTTGACTAATAGTATAACCAGAAGATTAACTTCCAACCACATCTCACCGATTAGTCTCTGAATCACATGATGAGCCAGAGGAGACTACTCAGAGAAAAGAAATGCTACCAGGAGAATTTGACCTTAGAGAATTGGAGAATGTGACTCCATCAATCCACATGGCAAGCAGCCATGAAGTGGGTACAAAGAACTATTAAGGGACTCACATTTGCAATAACTTCCAGATACATCATCCGGAGTCAAAACAAGGATTCAAACAAGAAATGAGGTAAACTTTGCATTCATGAGTTCACTGATGAATAACTCTGAGCCAGAAATGTTCATGAAGCTCAATCAATCTCAGTGGAAGGAAGCCATGGATACAGAATATGACTCACTCATGAAAAATCAGACATGGGAACTTGTTGATCTACCTATAGGAAAGAAAACCATAGGCTACAAATGAGTTCTCAAAAAAAAATATAAGGAAGATGGATCCATCGAAAAACATGAAGCACGACTTGTAGCAAAACGATATGCTCATAAATATGATATCTACTATGAATAAACCTTTGCACCCACTGTGAAGATGAAGACCATCAGAGTAGTTTGCGCATTGCAGCACAGAAAGGATGGAGACTTCAGTAGATGGACATCAAGAGTGCTTTCCTAATGGTGATCTCAAAGAAGAAGTATACATGACCCCCACCTGAAGGATTTTTTGATGAAGAGCAGCTTAAGAAGGTATGTTGTCTCATCATGAAACAAGCTCCCTAGGCATGGTATATCAAGATCAATGATCACCTTTTGCAGCATGGGTTCACTCGTGGCCCCTCATATTCAAATTTGTATCTAAATAAGGTAGGCAAATAAATTGTCATGTTGTATATGTAGATGATCTTGTGAACTGGCAGTTCAGAAGATCAGAATGATATTGTAAAGAATTATCTCAAAAGAACCTTTCACATGATAGATTTGGGCTACTACATTACTTTCTTGGCTTGGAGATATGGCAAAAGGAGCATCAAATTTTTTTATCACAAACAAAGTATGCCAAGACATCCTGGAAAAGTATAGAATGTCTGATTGTAAACCTTCTATCCTCCTATGGAAAAAGGCTTGCAACTTTCAAGATTCCAGGATTTTCCTCAAGTAGATGCTACTCTCTACAGGAAATTTTTTGGAGGGCTCATCTATTTGACATATACCAGACCAAATCTCTATTATGTATCATCTATCTTTCCAGGTTCATGCATGAAGAAATGTCACTGGAATGCAACAAAACATGTTTTGAGATATGTCTGAGGAACAACTGATTATGGATGTGGAATATAAGAAGAATGATAAATTATTCTTATAGGGATACATCCACTTGGACCATGTTGGATCTGTTGATGACATGAAGTCAACTACAAGATACATATTTCATCTCGGATCTAGACCTATGGGTAAGCAATAAGCAGAATGTTGTTTCTATCTCATTCACAAAGGCAAAATATCACGCCGCACGAGGAGCTGTGTGCGAAGTGAATGGTTACGTCACATTTTGGATGACTGGGGAATTTGTAAAAAACAATCACCTATTCTCTAATTGCACCAATCAGAGTGTGTTGAAGCTCGTGCAGAATCTAGTCTTTCATGAATGAACAAAGCATATTGAAATTGACTGCCATTTCATTCGAGAGCACGTCTTGAACCATCAAATTCAGCTCTAGTACTGTAATACTGAAGCACAAGTTGCCGACATTCTCACTAAATCTCTTGGAAAAGTGAAATTTGAACTTTTCAGAGGTCACATTTGCAAGAATAATGTAATAAGGGGAGGAATGTTAGCATACGTTGCATAGTTCATATTTTAGGAGTGTTTGTTTTGTTTTTATCCCTTTATTTTCTCTTCATTAGTGTATTCCATTATTCTCTCTCCTTCAGTTTAGGGGAATGTAGTTGATTATTTCTCCTATATAATGTACATACTTCTTCATAATAAAATCAATGTGTTGAGAGTTATTCACTCCACATTCTTAGGATCTATTTGTTTCCTACACATTATTTAATGAAACTATAAGACACATGCATGAAAAACCTTTCTTGGACATTACAACACCATATTAGCATATTTCATGGTGAATAAAGAATTAAAATGCACTGAAATAATTGAATATAATCTACAAATATTAGTAAAATAAATGTATGTTCGTTAAACTATGGTAATTGATCTGGAAAGTACATTCGGTAATATAAGTGTATATTCAATAATAGCATTGTACTTTCCTAATATGTACTGAAACAACTCAATATATACTACAAATTTGAACTTGAGATGAACTAACTCACTGTATATTTACTAATTGTAGTTCACATTAAAAATTTGAATGCATAGTAGAAAATGAAAAAGTTACAACTGTGTATTGAAATGTATGTTCAGTAACTTCAAAGTTTATTCACCCAATCAATAAAGTTAACCTTGGATATTAAGATATTAACTACCTAAAAAGTCACATCAATTTTTTTATTGATAAACTCTTTTTATCTAGAGCTATGAACCGAAGGGTTGGTGGGGCCCCACCGTACAAAAATGTCCTTCAGACAAGATATTACAATGAAACCAACACAAATTGCGAGCACAAAGTCTACATTAATGATGTAATTATTTTTCCACCATTGCCATTCTTAGAAACAATACTCACTGCCAATGCCAACGATGCAAATACCACCACCATTGATAACAACCAACTAAAGCACACGAGTCATGGAAACCAGTGATGCAACTCCTGCCACCACTGATAGCTATTGTAGCCTACTGGTGATGCAGCTCCCGCAACCACTGATAAATCACCCTGAAGTTGATCGTGCCTAGTAATATTTGAACGTGGGTGGATCTGGACACAACCGTCCATCTTAATCGATCCACCCAAACCCCATTGGAAAAAATTGGATGGTAAACGATTTTATCATACCAGATCTATGAACTGGAAGTGATGGAGGAGTACTTTCTCTAAGTAAGGCATGGGGGTAGGCTTTGGTCATTAATGTCCGCCAAACGATCTGCATTTGGAGCACCCTGCTATGTTCTGCTTCGTCCATATGGAGAAGTTCGACCCCTACCTCAAGGTGTCCCCATGATTACTTATTGAAAGCATCCAATGAACTCAATGGGAATGGAACTTGGGTTGATGATTACAAACTACTTGTAACTCACCAATAGCCCAAGACCTTGAGTTCAAAACTTTGGATGGTAAACATTTTTTTATTATACCAGAGCTATGACTTGGAGTGGTGAATGAGTACTTTCTTTAAGTGGGACATGGGGGTGGGCTTTTGTACTTAATGTCCACCGAGCAAACTACATTCGGAGCACTCCACTATGTTCCACTTGGTCCATATGGAGAAATTCAACCCCTACCTCAAGGTATCCCCATGGCCACTTATTGAAAGCATCTAATGAACTCAATGGGAATGGAATTTGGGTTTATGATTACAAACTACTTGTAACTCACCAATAGCCCAAGACCTTGAGTTCAAAACTTTGGATGGTAAATGCTTTTTATTATACCAGAGTTATGAACTGGAGTGGTGGAGGAGCACTTTCTCTAAGTGGGACATGGGGGTGGGCTTGGGTCCTTAATGTCCACCGAGTAATGGGCATTCGGAGTGCCCTGCTATGTTCCACTTGGTCCAGATAGAGAAGTTTGGCCCCTACCTCAAGGTGTTCCCATGACCACTTATTGAAAGAATCCAATGAACTCATTGATAGGAATGGAAGTTGGGTTGATGATTAAAAACTACTTGTAACTCACCAATAGTCCAAGACCTTGAGTTCCAAAGACATCACTTATTTATATTAAGATATTATTTCCATTTTCTAGCATTCTTCACATATTCATATATTCTTTGAATATTCAAAAGGTAACTATCATTTACCTCTTGAATCAGTGGTGTCCCTACAAATTCGAAGTTGATGTTTATCAATTATGTTGTCTTCCAAATACGAGGTCTGATAATTCTTGAAACAAATTCCCTCATAACCTTATTTATCTAATATACAAGACTAGATGCCGTTCAAAGTCAAAGGTTGGGATTTTCGGAGGGATTATTCAAATTTTGAAGGGATAGTTAATACTTTATATTAATTCAAAACATTAATTCTACGTTTTTGGGAAAATGGTGAGTTTAACAAAAATATGTTACATGTGCTCATTTTAATGAGGTTAAGTTGGCAAAGAAGGTGCAATTATGAGCATAAAGATGAATGAGACTATTTTTAATATAAATTTACTTTTAATGTGAGCAAAATAACTTGTCAAACTTTGTGTTTATGTGCATAAAGATGGACTTATGGTATTTAAATAATGTGATTTTATTCTAAATGTGAACAAGTATGTCCTTATAAATGAATATTGACACTTATAGTCATGTACATTTTAGCACTTATGAAATTCATGTTGACATTTTACTTTTGTAAAATGCTTCTAAAATTGAAGCCTCAAACAATAAAATATATGTTTATGTTCCTAATGTATCACTTAGGTGAATGTATCTTTTATTTGACTTTTTCTAAATATTTTGAATATATCAAATTAGTTCACTTTTGTTGGGTCCCTAACTATATTAAAGTAGGAAAAATTGTCCACGGGATTAAATTTGACAACCACTTATTCATGTTAGACATGTTTTTGGTAAGAATAAGTTTTCAAACCACCCTTCAAAAACACAAAATTGTATTATTTATGCCAACTATTTTATATTTATTTAATTATCTTTAATATATATATTTATATAATTTGCATACAAATCTATAGATAAAATGACTATACATTTGAAATATACAAGTATGATATGATTGTTATTTCAATTTTTTGCGAGTATTTTATGAATAGAATCATAAAAAACGGTGGTCAAATTTAACTCGTGGATCCCATCCTCACAAATAGGTGTTGAGGAATTGGTGCATGTTAACCAACATAATGAGTTGAGAATTGACACCCGTCCTAGACATTTTTGCTTGTTTTAACTATATTTTACACTTTAAAATAATCACCCCATCCCTATTTCATGTGAAAGAATTTGGCAAAACCGCCATTATAACTATGAACACCTAGAATTTGGCAAAACCATCATTATCACTACGAACACATTCATTATCTAAGTGCAGCATTACGTAGATATTTAAGTAGCATATTTTACTGAAAATGTGTTTATATCAAGTATATAATCCCCCACACCCGACACTTGTAAATAAAAGTAAAAACTATATATATTTTAAATATTAAATAAGGAAAACATATTTAATAGAGATGTACAGGTTGTTTAAACCCTTTTAACATGATAAATTTTTGGTTTGGTTTGAGGTTCGCAGTCAACCGTCAAATTTCATCCCTACGAACAGATACCTTTCTCTGCTCTAGGGACCGGCCGAGGAAATCACGATAATAAAAGTACAGAATGTAAAAAACCAAAGTAGGACACATTAAAACTGTGCCAGATTTTGAGGAATAGTGTCTAAAATCTCATAGAGATGTCTATTATGAGTACAGATGCAGGGGAAGGCGAGGTTTGATGATGCCCTTGAATGGACCGGCTTTGGGCAGTGTGAGTCCCAAGCCCTCACTGCTAGAGACATCCCTGGACACACTCTTCTTCCAAAACCAAACGGAATCAGTTCAAATTCCTTTCCTTTTACGTCAATCTCTTCAAAAATCATCAGGTTGAAAGTTCCTGGGTCGATCCAATATGGTCGGGTCCCTCCTGATATTTCCCACGCCTTTTGACAACATTATTAAAACATTCATGAGGAAGTAGAAGAGGTGCCGATGGATATAACCTCAATGCTTCTTTCACAATTGCATGCAAATATTTTAGGTCGTGCAAATCACCTTCCTCCATCAATCGAGCTCTTGCTAGGCTTTGTTCAAAATGTCCAGGTTCTGCAATAGAGCTACCAGTGCGCACTCGATGTCACCGAGGACGTGTCCGTAGCTGCATCTATAATGTTCTGCAAAATAAAAATGAGAATGGAAAATTCATGTCTACTGCCGCTATCGAAATATTTTACAAAGAATCGAAGGTATAAAAGAGAAAAATTGAAAAACATACAAGGGCGGTGGCCTTCACCACATCAATCGATTTTGATTTTGCAAAGAATGGAAAGAATAATGTCTGGAGCCTATGTCCTCACGTTCTCACAGTGATCTTTCACCATTTTCCGTAGGAAGGCATCTCTATTACTGTGCAAGTTTTTCATGGCGATATGAGACCCTGCAGATTGAGCCACTTGAGAAACGGCAGGAAATCTCCAACCTCAAATGCTCCAGCTGAAAACGCACTCTCTTTTATCATCTTCTTGAAGTTCTGTGCTTCTTGAAAGTCTTAGCTCGAGGCAAAATGTGATTTAGAATCGAATCCGCCTCGAGTCTATTACAGAAGAAGATATTTTCTTTTCTTTTCTCCAAGATTAAGTTTTAGAGGACGGCCATTGAAATATAATATTTATTTAATAAAATGTATTATTATTACCTCACATTTATTGAAGGTAATCACGTCCTTTTAATGAAAAATATGCTTGGAGAACATTTAGTTATGAATATGCCCAAGACATATTAAGCTATTAATTTTTATATTTAATACTAATCATGTTAATGATTATTTTTAACTTCTTTAAATTTATTAAAATGTATTCTAAAATTATATATTTAATTTGTTGTTTGGAGTTTTATCATACAATTTGTAGACGAGGAAAATAATTTTACACTTATAATGCATTACAAATAATTATGTAAGATGGCCTTCAAAATTAAACACATAATCACATTAAAATCATATAACAAATCACTACTACATGGGGGACTATTTTGAGAAGATAATTAGAGACAAAACTTTAGTTTTGTCTCTAACTTTGTAGTTTTGTCTCCAACTTTTTTCATTTAATTTAATAACAAGTTGGTTTTTACGTTATTGAAAAAAAAAATGGGGCAATTAAAGGTAGGGGTAACTTTATTCAATTTAGGGCTTCGATCAAGACTCGGGAGTACAGGCAGCCACAAATCCATTCAAACCCCTTACAAATCTCACATAGGTTTGAGATTTCAATCCTTTGCACCATGGCCGCCTTCAAAGTCATCAGTGCAGGACTCTGCCTCCTCCGCTGCTGTTGGCGCTGCCTCATTCCCTTCCTCCCATGGTAGAGTCCAAGGTGAACATGCGTCAGTTTCGACGAATGGAATATCTGGGAGAATCCAAGGAAATAGAAGGGCTTGTTGTTAAGGCTTTGTGTGTTTTTCGCCTAGTGCAATGGATAGCAATCGAACCCAGTGATTTCACATTTGCTTCTTGTGCCAGATTGGGATTTATTTGGAGCATGGGGAGGAGAATCGGAGATACACAAATTTTTTTTTGACATAAACAAGGGTTTTATGAGCATCAATATTTTGTGGGTTTTGGATGAAAAAGAGGATTTGGCTCTTATTTTCAATGGGCCTGCAAGAAAGGATGTTTGCATGATTTGATACCCACCGCAAGCTCTCTGATCTACTCGGTGGAGATGACGAATAGACCCAAAGAAACAAACACAACTGATCTTTTATCTTAGCACATTCCTACATCTATCCTCATGCTCCTAGGACGTTCCATTATTGTTATGTTCATCCTTTCTGACACCCCATTCTGCTGCGGGGTTCCTTGGAATAGTCTTTTTCCTACATATTCCATTCTTAGAACAATAATCATCAAATTCATTACTGCAATACTCCCCTCCATTATCTGAATTTAAGAGATTTTAACGTAAGACCTGTTTCATTCTCTAACAAGGCTTTCCATTTAACAAAAGTATCAAATACATCAGATTTGTTTCTAATACAATAAACCCAAAATTTCCTTGTTGCATCATCAATAAAAGTAACATAATAACTTGAACCCCCAAGAGATGATACCTAAGCTAGCCCCCACACATCAGAATGTACCAACTCTAACTTACTCTCTTTCTTCGTAGGTCCAACCTTGAGAAACCTTACTCACTTCTATTTCCCATATATGAAGTTCTCATAGAAATCCAAACTTGTTTCTATATATCCAGGAAAATTCTTCTTTATGGTGTCCATGCCCTTAAGGCTCATATGAAAAAGGATATAGTGCCATAATATTGTATCTACATATGAAGTGATAAGATTACAATCATTAGTACTATCAGTGGATAAATACAAGGTTCCAACCTTCTTACCTATTGCCACCACAAGAGCACCCTTGGTAACCTTCCAAGAGTCAGTTGTAAATATCATAGTACAACCATCACTTCCCAATTGCCCCACCGATATCAAATTTCTCCTTAATGTAGGCACATGTCTAACATCCTTCAATAGCCATGTATTCTCATTTTGCATCTTAACCTAAACAGAACCTTTTCCAACTATACTACAAGGCTCATCATCACCAAGAAAAACATGCCCAAAATCCCCTTGAACATAATCAACAAAATAATGCCTATGTGGAGTAGCATGAAAAGAAACCCCAAAATCTAAAACCCAAGATTCAGTAATATTATGTAAAGAAAGAATCAAAGCATCCTGGCATACATTACCCGATGCCACATTTAATCTCCTTGTTTTCTTTTAGTTGTTTCTTCTTATCCCAAAGCTCCCAACATTCCTTCTTTGCGTTCCCAAACTTTCCACAATTCCAACATACAATCTTGCTCTTGGATTTTGACCTTGCCCGATCTTTCGATTTTCCACAGTTTCCTCTATTCTTTTGTCTCCCTCTAGTTTCCATTGTTAAAGCATTCCCTGAAGTAGAAGATTCCCCGAAGCTTTTTCTTCGCATTTCCTCACTTAGAATCACCCCTACAACATCCTCAAACTTCAACTTCGAGTTATCTTAGAACCGAGTTGCTTACTGCCATTACCAGGCTATTCCAACTTTCAGGTAAAGAGCACAGAATTAATAAATCCCTAACTTCTTCATCAAATTCACATTAGTAACCGAAGCTAGCATATTCACAACCATATTGAAATCATTTAAATTATCTGCTACTGAACTATTCTTAGACATGTTCACATTAAACAACTTTTTCATTAAAAATATCTTGTTAGAGGCAGAGGGTTTTTCATACAACTTGCCTAATGCATCCAAATTAGATGTTTTGTAGTTTTTTCCTTTGAAACATTAAATAATACCAAATATGCAAGACACAGTCGGATTGTCCCAAGTACCTTCCTATCTAGCAAATCCCATTCTACATCTATCATGCTCGAGGGTTTGTTCACCTTCTCAGACAATGGAGTATAAAGATCCTTCTGATAAAGGTAATCTTCCATCTACATCTTCCAAAGACTGAAATTCTGCCCATTGAATTTATTAACCCTAGATCTTCCATCATCCTGTCATAGCTCCCACTCAAGCTAAAAACTTTCCCTGTGATTTTCAAAACTTCATCAAACCAAACCAGTACTCTAATACCAATTGTTATGAATTAAATATATCTATTTTGGAATAATTCCTCAGAATTGCAATAATAACAAGTATGAATAGAATTACAGAAATGAAAAATACACAACATGAAGACAATATTTAATGTGGTTCACCTAATGTGGGCTACATCCACCAAGAACACTTGCTCAGATTTTATTACAAGCCAATAGTCTTCACAATTACAATAATCAGATCTTATTTGGAGCTACGCTCAACAAACCCTACAAATTCCACCCGAATTTAAAGCACACACTATTCACCTTTATAAAACACACTCATATAAATCCTATTGTATGTCCATCTATTTATAAGTACATAAATAGGTAGCTGAAGAGGTGTTTTTACAAAACAATGGGTACCAAAAAACCATGGGCCCAAAAACAGCCCATAATGGTTACCCATTACCCATGGGTTAATAAACCACCCATGAAAATTTACTTCGGGGGCTTCGCCCCGAACCCCCTTGACCCGCTCACCGGTGAGTGGGACTACCATAAAAATATCCGAGTGTAACACATGGAAGGTGTACCAAACTCTAACATGAAAACAGGCTCCACAAACATAACACTCCTCATGGATACAACTTATTCAGATTTGGCAAGCCACCACATACATTGCACGTTCCATACAAACATGCTTTGTTATAAAAAAATTGTGTAGTTTATTTTTCACAAAATATTGTTAGAATAAATTCCCTTGAATATTTTGGTGGGACATTTAATCCACACTCCTGTAACATGATTTCAGTATTCAAAACACGACGTATTTGACAAAAAAACATCATAATGCATTGAAAATTCAACATGATTCCTTCAACAACAAGTGGTACGTGAGTGATTGATTTTCACATAAAAGGGTTTGATCATTTCAAAGAATATTTAGCTAATATTAATTTTTAGATTTTCAATCTTAAACTTAGAGAACAATTGTGTTTGATTCATATCTAAGAAATGTTTAGCACATGATTCACGATTATGAGAACCTGTTCTTTTTATTGTATCTCTTCTATTCGGTGACACCCTTGTGTTCTCATTCTAAAATTTTACAATTAATTCTTTTAGAATATCAGATGTATTTTTTTCTTTTCATGGAAGTTTGCTAGAGAAAGCCCAATAGTCAGTGTTATTGACTGACTGAAGACATTTACATCTCTCTATTTCTTTCATTAGTGTTTTTCTGTTTAGCTTCAAAGCACTGCTTGTTTTTCTATTCAAGCGTTTATTAATTGTTTTATCACTTACTATAAAATTAGTAAGTGTATGCCATGTAACATTACTATATTTGGTGTGTCTTTTGCCACCTACAATTTGGCATGCTTTATGTATGTTTTCAACAATTGACACATTTTGATCAACAACATTAGATGTTCTTAACCCCAGGGTCTTCATTATAGTATCATCTTAATTAATTTCATCAATGTAACAAATAATTGACATCTTTCAGTGTCATTTAAATTCTCAAAGTAATTATCCCAAATTCCACTAGCGTTTATTCTCACATTTCTTTCAGACATTTTTTTAGGCATTGGTTTTATAATGTTTTAATCAATTTCAATTGAGTGACTTGGTTTTCTTCGCAAAATGGAAGGAGGTGTTCTTACAGGTGAAAATTCTTTTACAAGGTTACTTTCTTCATTCAGTGTTTTCATACAATTTTTGGGGTTATCATTTTGATTCTTGGGTAAGGGTTCAACAATTAGATTCATATAAATTTCTTCATCCATACCAACATTATGATTTAATTCAATATCATTATTCATTGCAAAATCATTATTATTTACATTTTCATTATTTATTTCATCCCCATTTTCTAATACATTAGCTACATTTGATATAGCAGATGTACCTTTCCTTGCACGAAGTTTTTACATTCTCTTCAATTTCTTTATTCTCATCTCTTCTAATTGCTCCAGTGTCTTGTTCTTGACTTTTCTCTTGTCCTTAGCTCGACTTTTATTGCCCATGATTAGAAAAAATCAACTAGCTGGGTAAAGGAAAAAATGAAATACTAAAAAATCATGCAAGAATGTAGAGAAAATTATAGACCAAATAGAATGTATGCAGAATTCCCATGAAAGAGATGAAATGGACGTTGGGGGGCCACAGTATGTAAACAAAGCATAACGCGTACGTGTTATGATTTTTACCTTTTCCAACACATTCCTCAAGGCTTGGGATCTAGTTTAGATCCCCAAGCTTGAGGCATGGACCTGCATAAACACAGCAAACCATGTGTTTTTGTAGAAAAACAAAAAAATTCAACTTCCATCATGATAAGTCAACATCAAATGATTGATAAAAGGAATGATAACTAGATCATACCAAGCCAAG
Organism: Taxus chinensis; assembly: GCA_019776745.2. Taxonomy (NCBI): domain Eukaryota; kingdom Viridiplantae; phylum Streptophyta; class Pinopsida; order Cupressales; family Taxaceae; genus Taxus; species Taxus chinensis. Next base: position 95,793 of record JAHRHJ020003662.1, on the reverse strand, counting down.
AACACATATGCTAATCAAACACCACGATCAATAAGTTGAAAGTAATTTGTCAGAATAACTTTACATAAAACCTTTGCAAACAAATGAGAAGCAATATCATACATTATTATAGAACTCAATGAAATACAATGAGAATGGGAATTTCTTATATAGGAAAGGAATAACAATCTAAGAACCAGTCAAGGTCGTAGATCAAGCCTTAAATCAAGGAAATAACTAGTCATCAAAGAGCTAGTCAAGACCATATATTTAGGAGAGAACTAGACATCAAGGTTCTAGTCAATACCATAGATCAAGGAAGTAACTAGTCAATACCATAGATCAAGGAAAGAACTATACCTAACAACTAGATAATATCTTTTAATATCTAAATAAGATAAAAGAAATATCCACACACATAAGTGGGTGAGGATAAATACAATAAAGGTAAATAAAGTACCTAGGTGAACATGAGCTAAGGTAAATACCTACTCTAACATCCCTCCTCAAGTGAAGCTAGGGGCCAAAATAGAAGTGGCATGTCCACAGTATGAGTCCCAACAACTAGGCCTGATGAGGTACTCATGTACAATAATTGGAAAAAAAGGACACCGCAAGGTACCCAAAAAACTAGTAACAACAAAGTAAAGAGAGTAAAAACCCACTCCAAGGCATCCCAAGAAGCTCAGCTCAAAAAAATTGTACAATATTGAAGAAGTTTGGTGTGCAATGTGGTATGAATTCACTGCTCGATCACAAAACTTAAAAAAAACTGACACTGGGCTTCACAAGAATAGCTCCATACAAAGAGACTGTCAATGGAGTGATGTCAAAAGTGCAAGAAAAAAAACACCAAACATAATTTGATCAACTACTGCAAATAGGTGTGCCACGATCCAAGAACAATAACCAAAGCAACAAGGCAAGGACACAAAATCCAGAGTGTCAAATCCAAGAAAAGCCAAGGTAACAAGGCAAGGACACAAAACCTGAAGAAGCAGGATCAACACCACACCCTCCCATACTGTTGAATGGGTGGAGTGACGCTACAAATCTGTATGAGTTGTCAAAACAACTACTCGAACATTGACAAAATAACACTAGACTTCACTAGAATAGATCCCCCATAAGAGATACTGTCAACATGCCAAAAGTGTCGAAAATACAGATACAAAATCTCTCAACAAATAAGAGAGATACACTACACCTGCTAAAGAAAAATGCTCAAAACAAGAAGCATCACAATGCAGAAGGTATAGAAAGTGGAGCAAGAGGCCAAATGGTGGAGGAGCCACATGCCTGTAGAGTCCTCTCAATGAATGCCTATGTCACCACCATGAGTGATCAGATATCCACCCCAAATCAACACGGATGGATGAAGAAGATGCCTGCATATGACTTGGTGCAAAATGCATAATTGGTGCATGCAAAAGAACATCAGAATGTGTGTCAGGTTAACCATGTCTGATAGCTAAAATCTCAGGTTTCTCAAGCTTGAGTGAAGGTGTAGAACTCATGTGTTGCTCATGATCCTCAGAAAGAGTCGAGCGAACAAAAAAATTAGCTCTGTCAATGTGTGATCCCAATGAAGTATCTGCTTGAAAACTAATGTCATGGCGAGAATTCCACTTAACATGTGGAATAGGGAAAAAATACGCTATGAATGTCGTCCAATACCTCCTTCAGTGAAACACATAGAATGGATCATGTAAGAACTGAATGCAGTGGTATGCTTCTCAAAAGAGCCATGCATATGAGCAGAAGTAGGATACACAACATGTGGTACTGTAATAGGCACAAATGTGGAAGAGCATGTTGTAACAAGCCTCACAGGTTAGGAGCATCAAGAGCAGTAACAGGCTCAAAGACTGGACAGATCAATGTCAGTGGGTACAAGAGCAACAACTGCAAGTGGAATAGGAGCATGGATATGGCTGTCCACAATATGATGGAGATGTTGTAGGCTAGCAAGTTTTTGCTGCAAGGAGTGTATTAGTGTATCCTTATCGTGAATGAGTGATTGTAGAAGAGAATTTCACTTCTTGAGTGATCTATTTTCTTCCACAAATTTTACAATATTCTCTTGAAGTCCACACACTTCAGAGAAAAGCATATCATTCTCAGAATCCATGATAGATACAAAATGCAACTCAAAAAGTTTAGGACGTCGGGCTCAACCAAAATTGCATCCACAATTGATTACAACACTCCTCCATATTTGGCACTTTATAATTATAGTGTAAGTCTCAAAATAAATATTTCTATGGAAAGAGCACGGAAAAATAAGCACTTTTGCAAAAAATGGCACTCAAAACCAAGTTACCGAGCAAAAGATACAAACTTTTCAATATATATGCTCTGCTATTTATTTTAGATGACACTAAAACAAAATAAAATGTTCTTGCCTTCTGGTAAAAAATAATATTTCTGGACTGTGTGGATAGTGACCTGCGTTGTCGAAAATAACAGGGTATGCCCAAGCTAAACCCCTACACTAATAGGAAATTACCCAGTTTAGATCTCGAAGAACAAAACCCAGAAAAATAATTTCTGCTTTTCTTTCCTAGCTAACGCAAATCCTAAGGCGAACCAGTGTGTTTCTTTGCAACAACAAAAGAACCAAAAAACCCTCTGCCTCCAGAAATGGTTAAGTTCACAATCGATCTTAGGGTTTTCCCACCTTACGGATCCAATGGAAGCCTCTGTTTTACATAAAAATGCACGTGCAATAACAAAATACAACCAAATACCAAATATATGAATATACAAAGAATTTATTTGCAACATAAAACTTACAGACGATGTCAATAGCAATCTCTTGCTCTGATACCATGAAATGAATGATAGCTAGATCGTACCAAGCCAAGAACACAGATGTTAATCAAACACCAAGATCAATAAGATGAAAGCAATTCGCCAGAATAACTTTACATAAAACCTTTGCAAACAAATGAGCAACAATATCATATATTATTATGGAACTCAATGAAATACAATGAAAATGGGCCTTGCTTATATAGGCAAGGAATAACAATCTAAGAACCAGTCAAGGTTGTAGATCAAGCCATAAATCAAGGAAATAACTAGTCATCAAAGAACTAGTCAAGACCATAGATTTAGGAGAGAACTAGACATCAAGGATCTAAGATCAAGGAAAGAACTCTAGTCAATACCATAGATCAAGGAAAGAACTATACCTAACAACTAGATAATATCTCCTAATATCTAAATAAGATAAAATAAATATCCACACACATAAGTGGGTGAGGATAAATACAATAAAGGTAAATAAAGTACCTAGATGAACATGAGCTAAGGTAAATACCTACTCTAACAATCGACTCATTTTAAAAAAAATATATAAATGAATGACATAAAGGAGAGTTTGTTCTTTGTATAAATATTAAAATTCAATTTTTCTAACAAATAAAAGAATTCCATATTATTTATTTTCTAACTATGCCTTTTTATAACTATTTTTTGAAGTTTAAACATGTCTATCTTTTATGGTGTATCTTTTTTTGACTCATTGAAATTGAATAAAAGTTTTTTAGGCACCAAACTAGGTGTAATTCTATACATATTAAAAAAACTAATTTTTGATGTTTTTTGAGGTAGTTAGGGGGGCACGGTCGGAGCTCTCCTATTTTTCAAAACATAAAAAATTGTACTAAAAAAATCATAAAAAAAAAATACTCGCTAAAAAAATCTTTAAAAATTTTCTAACACAAACTAGATGCTCCTAGATATCTTTCTACCAAAGGGTTTTCAAAAATACTAAATTAGTGCTCAAAAAATGGTCGGGGCACGAAAGTCACTCTATTATGTTTTTTAACAAAAATAGGAGCACTTGTTGGTATTTTAGTTATTTTTCCCACTTAATCTTATCCATTTTCAATAAAATTTAGTAGCTTGGAAACTCGACTCAAAATGCTACGATTCATATTTTTAGAAAATCTTCCAATTTTGAGTGTAACTATTTTAAAAAACTCATACAAGTTGAAGTTCTTTTATTTTTCAGAAAAATGCGTCCACTTAAGACCCTCTTTTGGCCCCCCAACTTGGTGCACTTACCCTTGGACTCTAGATACCTGCAAGTATAGCTGAGAGTGGAAGATAATCTATATTTGTCACACAAATATAGCTCTTGTTTTAGAAAACAATGGAAACTTGTATGCTCCTTGAACTTTGGTGATGATTTCATAGAAATTTTGTGACAACTTGATCTGGTCTATCAAACAAGCGTATAATAGCATCTTGCTATGAAGAAAACCATGAAAACTATAACCCTCCTAACTCATTTCCAATCTTCTATGGATACCCTCTTGTCATAATTGTGAATAAGTCCTTAGTTATACCTCTCTAGAAAATTTTTTGATCACAATAATATGATTTATAAATCAAGATTATAAGAACTAACTTCCTCGACATGAAGAAAATTATAAGTGATCTCCGACAGTATGTGAAATCTAATAGCTGGACTGTGACTAGCATTCTATTTATAAAAATCTATGTATTATACCCAGAGGTATAGTGTTTTTTTAATGTTATTTATTGTACAAAATAAAACTCATCGACATTTTTTTATTTACGGGTACAAAATAAAATTCATTACATTTGTATTTGTTTTTATTTTTAGAAGGTGAGTGGGCCCCAGTTTTTATTTCACATGGTAGAAAAAAAATAGGGGATTTTCGGACTGAGCATCTTAGCAGACTCTTTCACTCCATATCCTACAATGTAGATATTACAACAAACAAGCTCTTTTTACCACAATTATTCTACAAAATTTCAACAATATAAGAGAATTGTAGAATATTTGTAGTATCTCTACAATAATTTCATAATTTATTTTTTTAAATTATGTAAATGTTCCACAATTTTAAAGTATTTATAAAAAACCCACATTTCTAAACATCCATTATAGAAAATCCACATTTTTTTTTTTGAAAATATAGATTTTAAATAATATCTACCACATTTATATTATTTTTGAAATAAATTAATGAATTATAATAATTATATGTGGGGATTCCCCATTAAATAGTTCATGAATATTATACAAAAAAATGTAGATATGCCACATAACTCAGGTATTTATTAGAACCATTTTTCAATTTTTAAATTTTCTAGATGGATTTTTTTGTGTAAATTCAATATTAATCAAAATATATGTTTATTCTTTTTCAAAATCTTTTAAGTGTTGTATCATTACATGTTTGAGTGTCTGTATGTGATGAACTAACATCTTCACCAATTCAATCATGTCACTTGTTGACATAAATTTGTTGTTAAGAATAAATCAAAAATTAGGGTTGGGATCGCTTGGTATTGGTCTCCACTTTAAAGGCACTTAGTTCATTGAGTTTGATTCTTATTTATATAATGTGTTGATTTATAAATTTGAATAAAATTGATTATCAATTTTGATCACCTATGTAAGAGATCTTCAATAGCAGTAAAACTTATTAATTGCCATAATAACTAATAAATAATAAAATTATATAAATTATTGGATGCTCCACAAATAATTCTAGATAAAAATGTAGAAAATATATATCGTAGATTTTTGGTAGTAAACTGTGATATATTTGAGAGGAATATACACTCAGATTTAAAATTATGATCTAAGCGTATAACGTAAATTAGTGATCACCTTCATCCTAAGAAACCATAGTAAGGGGCAACGACATCAAATTCATGTTGTGTGTGATTCTAGCCTCAAATTTTTATGAATATGATCCTGGCGAGTATTCCAACCCTTAAAATACTCCAAAACATGATGGGGATTGGCTCATGCAAAGCCTGATAACATCAACCAATTTAGATCCAAGGGCCATTCGATATTATTTACTATTTTATTAATATTAACATCTATAAATTTTCAATACGTATTACTAATCTTGTTAATGTTAAATTATATTATATATATTAACATTTAAAATGCATTCCAAAAATATAATTTTAAATCTATGTATTAATATTTTATTTTGTAAAAATAGTGAAATAAGTATATAACATATATTCTAATACACTTTAACCATTTTCAAAATATATTTTTTTTTAAATAATCACATTACTATAATTTTATAGTTTTAAAGAACAACAATCCGTTGAAAACGTTTTCCATAAGTTTATACAAATTAATAAACTATACAAAAATAAATGGCTAATAAAAATCACAGGAAAAAAGAAAATATTAATAGTAGATTGAAAAGTAATTATATGGAGTAAATTTATATTTATGTGAACATACATCGTGGATCTTGGCTTCTAAAGTTCTGCAAGGATATATTAAATTTATGTGGATTAAGTCAAAAGTGGATCATAATAGTTTGTTATGATTTACCAATAACAATATTACCATAAATATCGTAAACCTCTTAAATCATATGGGAGATCATGAATCCTTATTTTAAGGATTTCTCTTTGGCTATAATAGGTTTTTTTCAATTATCCTACTATTAAAATACGTTTTGATGAATTTGAATCCACTTCCTAAAAATTGGTTTGTTATTTCCTTCAGAGCACTATACAGGGTTCGATGTGATTGGTTCTTCATTTCAAAAATTGTTGATGCAAAATTCTGTATTATTGAATATTTTTTTATTGTTCATTATGTCTTTTTGTAAGATTGTTTGTGTAGATCTGCAGTTGCAGATGATGATGGTGGCTATTTTGAGAATATTTCACATCCACTTCTTTGGTACATATTAATAAATTATTATTCAACTCCATTTGTCAGGTTACAAATGGCATAATCAAATCTTGCTCAAATGAATTGTACACAAGTAAAATCCAAGAAGAATTTGATAGTAAAATTCATAAATTTCTTTATTCAATTTGTCTATTGTAAGTCCCAGATGGATGGATTTAAATAAAATTGAGAGGAACTCGGCTAGTTTGGTAGTGCATAAGTAAGATGTCACATGAAACTTGTTTATTTTTAATTCATAGAATGACATTTGGGAATATTTTGATATTTGTACTAATGTTAACAATCTCAAATTGAATTGTTTGTCAAATTTTTGATGTTTTTGAAGACATTTGTACAACTATTGATGTCTTAGAGAGTTTGATTTCATCTGTATTTCTTTTCAAGTAAATTTCTCATTACAACTATACATTTCATCCATTGATTTAAGTTACGAATTTCTGTATTTGAATAATATTTAATAATGTTTTTATATTTCAATTTGTTTTTTATTATTATATTAATATTTATCTGATTTTTTGTATTTCATTTTATCAAATTGAAATTTTTATCTCAGTTTATATAATAATGTAAAGTTAATTTATTTTTCTTTAAATAAAACTTAGAAAGTAAATATGATTTTAAGAATGATTTAAATTTAATGTATATTTAACCAAGTTAAATTTGTATAGAAATTAATAATAAAATTAGAATAAATTTAGTATTCAATTAAAAATTAATAAGTATTTAATTAAATTAAATTTATGTAGATAGAAATAATTATTTAACATGTGTTGAAAATATAGATAAGTCACAAACATAATTATCTAAAGACAAGTAAAATTCAAAATCATATACATTATTTTTATAGAAGTTCCACAAATTATTATTGTGGCAATAAAATTGTAGCTTCCACCTACAAATTTTATGTGGTAATCATTTTTGTAGAAAAAACTGTAGATATTGCCACATATATTATATTAATGCCAAACAAAAATGCCAAAAATATAGATAATCCATAATGTTGACAATTTGAAGAAATAGTGGAATATTTACAATCAAGAAATTGTGGACAATTTACAAATTATAAAAATTGTGGATAATCTACACTAATAAAGATTGTAAGCTAGCTACAAATTTTATAAAGTGTGGAGTATCAACATTCTAATAAATTGTGGATGAGTAACAATGATATATGAGATTGTGGATTGACTACAACTTGAAAGCCACAATTTTTATTTTTAAAATTCTTTATAGCCACAAAAATAATGTAGACAAATTGTGGAAAAAATGCTTGTTTGCTGTAGTGGATGCCTCTTGGCATAATTACACGAGTGAATCAAAATCAGAGAATGGAATGCACCAGAGGATTTTGGAATAGATTGCTCTATTTTAAAAATGAACTTATACAAGTGACTTGAAATCAAAGACTAAAATAGTACACAACACTCCACCATCATCGTCATTGTATCCCACCCACCACTCCTTTTTATCAGAGAGTACTGAATATCACTAAACAACAGAAACCATCTCTCTGCATAGCACTTTTGAAACCATCCCAATGAAGCAATCAAAGTTTTTACTTCTTCATTTCTTGTAGAAGAATATTGTGAACCACATAGTTTCTTCCAAATAGGTTCTTCCAAAGTTATTAAGTGAAAAACTGAGAATGCACATCCTATATTTGTGTGTGTTGCACCATCCACCCACTTCAATACTTTATAGATAGGGTGAACATTGAGAGACATGATCTTAAAACATAAAAATTTCAGATAACAATTTCAATGTTGCAGTGGGATCTTCATTTAAATGACAAAACATGAAATGAATACAACTAAATGCAATATCAAATAACCAAAGATTGCACAAGATAAATGGAATATAACACAATATATATTTTCTTGATTCACCAAATGTAAAGTCTCCCTTACATTTCATAGAAAACTTAGTCCTAGAAACAGTTGTCAAATTTTCTAATAAAGAAGGCTGGTTTCTACACCTTTAACCTCCATCACAGATTCCAACGAATGAACCCCCCAAATGGATGAGAAGAATAGAAAATGAATAGGTAAAATGTGTACAAAACTCTAAATGTTGTCTCTTGACATTTTTTTAGCAGGTTTAGAATGTTTTCGTGTTTCGAGCTATGACTCTCCCAAAGAGCAACATCTTCTCCCTTTCTTCTTCTAATAAGTTACCATCATGGATATCTGTCTCTGTTCTTGGCTTGGCTCTACAAACAGGGTAGGATAAATGTATTTTTTCCCTCTTCGTTTCATAAATTAATTTTGAAAATAGGTTCATGATATTTTTGAGTTGACAATGTTGTCACTAACATGATGGCCAACCAACTGTCAACAATTATTATTGTGGGTGGACAGAAAGAGGCGAGGGACACAGATGAGACATAAATGGTTCGGAAGTCATTGGTCAACTACCACGTAGATTCCATGCCATGTCACTACTCACTGCGAACATACGTGAGGGATAGGCACCGCGGATACTAGGTATCACTTATTTAGAGAGCTTGTCAACATTGACAAAATATATTTAGAATATTGTAGATTTGAATATCAATTTGATGATATTTTCATAAATATTTTAGGAAAAAATTAATTTCCAACATGTCAAATTTAAATTTATGGAGGAAAGACATTTACATTTCTTTTTGATAATTTTTTGTAAATTCCACTTAATGAAAAATATTTTGTAAATCAATGAAAAAAATGTAAAACACCTAGGCACCATAATATTAATGGGTTTTAACAATCCTCTAGAAACTTGTAGAACTCTCACACCCTTTATAAATAAGATATATGTATTTATTTTATAATGTAGCTGTCAAATTTTAAATTGGAATTAGTTTTTTTTTTGTAAAGGAGTGATCCCATGCAGGGAGCAAGGCATAATTCTTTAGGAGGTACTATAGAGAATTTATAGGAGAAATTATTAGCTCTACGGTTCTATGCAGTTCTCCCAGTTTTTTTGCGAAGACTGTGGAGATTATTTCATATATTGATATTATAATTTAAAATCATCGTATCTATATTGTTCTCTAGCCAGTGATAGGTTGACATGTGGCCGAAAATAATTGAATGCAGCAATAAAAAAATTCAGCCCTCCATTTATTCGAGGTGCTGGAAATGACCCTCCACCAATGCACTCTTTGCTCCACTTTTTATGGGAAAGATTCAATTTTGTGCAGTTTGTGAAAAATTATGTTTTACACGGGATCATCTACCCCCTTAAAATTAAAATAATGTTTTACATGGGACCACTGCCTAACCTGTTATTTTTTCATATATTTTGTGTTAACACAGGTAAATATGTCTGTGCATGTAAATAAAAGCAAGCGAGTACGTGCACATGAACTAAAACTTTGTACTCGTTGACAGCAATATATGAGAGATCTCAGTAGAGATGGAAGGGAAGGCGAGGTTTGATAATGGTCTCCAACGGAACTGCTTTGGGCATTGTCAGTCCCAAACCCTCCGTCATGTCAATTATCACACCTTCTGGAACAGACCACTCGAAGCTCTGCAGCAGCCTTCCCAGCGTATACGTAACAACACTCAATGCCAGACTCATGCCCGGACACATTCTTCTCCCTGAACCAAACGGAATCAATTCAAAGTCCCGTCCCTTTACGTCAACCTCTTTTCCGCTCTTCAAAAACCGTTCAGGATCGAACACGGTCGGCCGTTCCCACACTGCCGGGTCTCTGTGAATTGCCCAAGCATTCACAATCAGTCGCGTTCCTGCGGAGACATGGTACCCTCCAACAGTGCAATCCTCAATGGCTTCGTGAGGAACTAAGAGAGGTGCGGCTGGATATAGCCTCAACGTTTCTTTCACAATTGCCTGCAAATATTTCAGCTCATGCATATCTGCTTCCTCGATTAGTCGGCTCACGTCCAATAATGCGTGTCCAGGCTCCTGCTGGGCTTTGCTCAAAATATGAGGGTGCTGCATCAGAGCCGCCAATGCCCATTCGATGGTCACCGAGGATGTATCTGTACCTGCGTTCAGCATTATCTGCAGTATAAAGCACAATATGTGTGAATGTCAAGCGAAAAAAGCTGTCAGCTCCAATTAATATTTAAAAACATTCCGAGAGAAAGAGAAAGCAAAGAAAGAACTTACAAGGGCGGTGGCTTTCACAACATCGTCGTTACTATCGGACTGAATTTCATGGTTGTCTGTTGCAGAGATGAGAACATCAATTAAGTCTTGTGCATTTGCATCGACTGTCCCTCTCTTCTCACGGTGATCAATCACCAATTTCTGCATAAAGACATCTCTTTTCTGCTGCAGTTTTTTCATAGCAGCTATGAGACCCTGAAGATCAAGCCACTTGAGAAACGGCAGGAAATCTCCAACCTCAAATGCTCCAACTAAGAACACAGACTGTTTTATCATCTGTTTAAAATGATCCGCTTCTTCGTATTCCTCGGAATAAACAGGTCCTGATAATTTCTTGTTGGCAACCATGCGGAGGATGATACTAAACGTGAGATCAGAGAGCCTCGCTTTCATGTTGATTGGAGTGTCCTCTCGCTGGCAACTGTCAAACAACGAACGAATGAGAGCAGAAACTTCCTCTACGCGGATGTGTCTGAAGGAGTCGATTCTGGTTGCAGAGAGGATCTGGATCGTGCACATTTTCCGAAGGTTTCGCCAGTAGGAACCGTAAGGAGCCAGAGTAAAGACTTTATGGTCGTATCCGATATGTTTTCCTGCAGACAGACGTGGGCGAGAAGCGAAGGCTTTGTCATTTGTTGTGAAGCATTCTTTCGCCAGATGGGAAGAGGCAATAACCAAAGCTGGTCGGAAACCGAGTTGAAGATGCATGATTGGTCCATAGCTCTCCGAAAGCGAAGATAGAATTCGGTGAATAGGCACTTTCTTTGTAAGCAGATGAAGATTCCCAATAACGGGCCATGAAGGAGGTTGTGGTGCCTTCACCTTCTCCCTGCCAACTTGTGCCTTCTAGATTCTACGGCGCTGTATGACTACTAGCAACAGGGCAGCCAGAGTGAAAAGAATAACAGTAGCTGCTTCGAATGCCATAACTCTTTCTTTCACTAAGAAACAGAAAGGCTTCACATATAAATAACCTCCATCTTCTCCTCCTCCTCCTCCCTCTGGTTATTAATTTAAGATTTAATAAATATTTGCTTAGTTTAAGATAAGTTGAAGAGGAATTGTAAAAGGAAAATTGAAGGCGGGCCCCTTGATGAGTGTCCATTAGTAACCCATACTGGACTGGTGGGCGAATCTTATCAACTGCTGCAATAAAACAGCCACCGCCTCCAGGCTCCTTCACGACTTTTAGTGAGATTGGGTTTTGCATTTTAAAAACGATAAGCAAACGTTCAAGATTCTTTTACAGGCGCGTATTAGGACTTTCTAGGGAAAGGGGAAAAACACACGTTTCCTTGGCCAAGTTAAAGAAGAGATGGGCAATGCATTAGCCGTGACGTCACGAAGACTATGTATGTCATTCATGACGTTATATGAAAGTGATGACCTCACACCGTTAAAATAATTTCATTAATTATATATAATATATTATTTGTTTATATCTATTTTGAAGACATAATACAAAAAAGAATATGTAAGTGATGACCTCACACTATTTGTTTATATCTATTTTGAAGACATAATATTATAACTAGCAAATGTATCCATTGGTGTATGGAGAGGCCGATAAGCATACAAAAAGATAGATTAGATTGAATATATTATCAATACATGATGATGGAAGATGAAAAATGTTGAGAAATGGAATATGAAATATTTAGATGGAATTAAAACACTACACAGAATGCTATACTTTTAAGTCTAATATTTTACAATATCAATCTTCCCACAATTATTGTTTATAGGAATTAAAAAAAATACAATATATAATGTACAAGTGTCTTATTCTAAAAGACACTAAAATATTATATTTTATAATTTGTATTTTATGATCAATATAATTAATTAATATGTATTATCACAATGTTTTCACACACCATTTACATAAACTTATGATATCAAATTTGTAAGATGTGCCTCTCAAACGCAAAGTATAAAGTTTAAGGGAAATAAAACTATTTAAACTATTATAGATATCTTACATAATATGTTAAAAAAAATGTCTAGAGGTATCAATCTTAAAGCTTTTATTTTGGACTTTTCAAATATCATATTACAAATTTCATTTATTTTTCAGACACATTTTTCATGGTTGGTGACAAATGGTTTGAATCTAGATACACTGTATGTGTAACGCTTGTCAATGTCACCAAGATATCATTATTTTTTAAAATACTTACGTGTTGTAAAAAGGAAACCTTTTAAATGATGGTCAAATGGATGCCAAATATAACATACACAATCAAAACTAGACCACCACTCACTAGATTATAGCCCACAACCACTCCTCATGATGTCCTTGTAGAACATTATTCACATATCTATTTTTTTAACTTATGATTAAATTTTTTAAAAAAGTTTTTTTTTTACTTGATAGATTGGAAGTGAACATGCATGTTCCATTACAGCCCTTCTAGCTATCCCCGGATGTCATTGTATGGATTCCTCTTAACATAATGAACAGTCTAAAATTTTCATAAATAAAAAATATTAATATCATTTAATATAAAAAAAATCATTGTACTAAAACCTAAAATTTTTAGCCTCACAATATTGATAAACATGGACCCAGGCGAACCCTAAAGTGTATCCCATGTTTCGAACCTTAAATGGAGGACTAGGCAGCAGCCATGAATCTCGTGGCGTAGATATCTGGCACATGAGGAAAAAAACGTGGTTCTTTTATGGATTGACCAGCGCTTTCTGCGCAAAGGCTGAGAGGTCTTCGAATGGGCAGGCATATTTGTGACAAGCCCTTGGAGTGGCTATGGAAAATACTGGCGCAGGTTAGTGACAGTGTCCATGTGCTGGTTTCGCAGGGGCAAGGGATTTCGCTGGCTCTAAATCTATTGCACTTGCTCAACTCGGCGGTAGTTCTTTGCGTTCCCACGTGGATCTACACCCAAAAACGACCTGATAGGTGTTTGGGTTTCCTGTAAACGGGCTGGTGTGGATTGGCTTCTTCCCCTGCTTCTCCAAAGCTTGGCCTGCACTCTCATTCATCCCTCCTAATTTCACCTCTTAAGCGGCTTGCACGCAGATGACCTTCCTCCTGAAAAATCCTCAGATGTTGTCGGGGACCAAAATAATGCTTCATTCAAAGAAATTTTGCAGAGTTCGAGCTCCATGGCCCCCTCTCACCATTGCTCCCTGCATCACCTTTGGAGAGGAAGTACTTTGACTGCTGAGCGCTACTGTCAGGTGCATGCATTGGGTCGGTAGATTCAGTGCTCTATGGCCTAGCCTTCCAGATCTGCATGAATGAATATCAAAACACTCGATTCCACTACTCTCAAGTAGGTTAGATCTTTACCCTTGTGCTAAAGGAGTATTTATTATTTATTTTTTAATTCACTAGATGATAAAGACATCATAACAAGAAAACTTTGGGTCTGTAAATCACGATATTTTATTCTAAAACCTCGGTTCACCTTCTTTAACCCCACCCACAGAGATTCATTCTCCCACAAACCTATTTGGATTAGGATGCTGCATCTACCTCTTCTATTTTGGAGCCGAGAATGTATGATCTCCATTGGAAATGTTATATGCCACACTCTTTTCATTGATTCTCAGACTACTGAATTTACCCATACAACATATGCTATAATCCTAGTTGAACTTAATACTTCTACAAACCTTCTTGCACAAACATTGAGTTAAAAAGTGCAAAAAAAGAACATGGTCTCAGCCATTAGACTATGAGGGTTTACTTTTCAGGTGTAGAAGATACTTCTCTTTAGGTCAATACGGCTACTACTTGTGGGTTGGATAAGCGCATAAAGGATAAAAACAACTGGTGGAAAAATTCCCTCCTTGAGTAATTGGTTTTTGATGCTAAAGTAGATTTGGATTCAAAGAATGATTTGGATGTGGTCGAATCGGTTTTAGAAATGCCTCTCACAAAAAATTATGTAGGAGAAAAAATGGGACATTTCAAATGTTAAAACACTTGGGTAAGTCCAAGAAACTCCTCTCCTCAAAATTTCTAGTTATTGGTTACAAGGGGGAATGCAAAAGTTTTAACTCTCACAAACAACATTGTTGCTCCAATTGGAAACAATGCAACTAAGGAACATACCCCCCCTCCCTTTTCCTGTGGAAAAAAATCACACATTTGCCGATAAATTCTATTGAGGCTATTATTCCGATTGAGGAGGTTTCAAAAGGCTGGAAAACACTGCACAAAAAGAAAAAATCTATTCTCAAGAATATTGTCTCTCCACCCAGATGATTTATATTTTTTTTGTTTGTTCGAGATGTTCCTCTTTTCTATATATATTTTTTCCGGGCAGTAGTTGTGTTTGGTCTTCCATGGTGTTGAAGTTGTTGTATTGTTGTAGTCTAGTTGTATTTGGGCTTCTTGTGGGCAGTTTGTCCTCTACTTTTGTCCTTCTTTGTTTTATCTGGCTTTTAGGCCTTTTTATAAAGGTGGTACCCACTAGTCAACAACCACTTTGGTTTTATTTTTTTCATCTGGATTTTGAGGCTTTTTGTACTTCGGGGTATGGCTCCCCTTCAAAGCCATTTACCAATAATACTAAAAATGTGGAGAAAACCAAATTGTAATGGTATTCAACATTTCATGTCTAAAACTGTAGCTCTAATGAAAAGTTTCATAAAATTCGTTTGTATGTTAATGTAGGGTCACTAATCAATAATATATGTAAAATAAAATATGAGAAAGGTGTGTATACGGAGTACTTCCCCGTCAACTCTTTGAAACCTAACCCTAACCATACTATCAAAGATAACTACATTTCTGGTTTGGGTAATCATGTCGTGCGAGTGGAGGCAGATCAGGGGCTTTTGGTTTAGGCGTCAGTGGTGAGTATGGTGCTTTTGATATATGTGATAGTAGCGATGGGCTCGCCTCTAAGTGGAACGACTGTGTTTGGTTAGAAATTTCTTGTCTTTGGCTTGGATGGTATTTCTTTTGAGGGTAAAGGTTGTGGCCCTCTGCGAGCGGATTCTGTGGGTCGTATGCAGGATTCTTTTGTTGTCGCGCATACAAGAGTTTTTTCCACAGGTCGACACTTTAGTTTTTTCCCCCTTCTTTTGGTTGGTTGCTATGTTGATTGAGAGAAATGATCAATTAATGGCCATTGTTGGGGGTTTTTTCAGAGGAGAAACAATCAACAAAGGTTCAATAGTCAATTGCTAATGTTGATAGATGTGATTTGGACCCTATTCTGTATGGTGTGGTGGTGTTCATGGTTTTCGGTTGTCGTCCTTTGCATAGCCGTCATTTATACCTTTAGGCTACTCTTTCCCGGAAGGTGTTGTGACGAATATCAAGGGATGTGGGGATTTGTTTTCTTGTTCTTTTCCTTGGCAGTCAAATCGACCCTTCAACTAAGCTCTGCCCCTCTTTCACGGATCACGTGGTGGAAAATACAGGCAGGAAGGTGTTTGTTGCTGAGTGAGGCTCTCTTCTATTCGATCAAGCCCCTTTTTAAGAGAAAATTAGTTTTTGAATGTGGCTACTACGACCCTTAATTTGACCCAACCTTCTGCTTAATGTTGCTACAATCTCTTCCTCTATTTTTTTTGGGGAGGGGGTGTTATATACAGAAAAATGCTTCTCCAACCAAGGGTTGATCTGCTGCTTAAATGTAATTTTTCTTGGCGTATCGCTTCTCCCCACTCTCCGATTTCTTCAAATTGGTGACCGCTCACAACAGGTAAAGTGGAACTTTACCCATGTGCTAGAGGGTTTTTTATTGTGGTCTTTAATGTTGTTGAAGATAGAGATGTCATCTTCTCTAAGTTATGGGAACTATAGAATCGTCACTTGCTGATGAAACCATGTGTCCTGTCCTTCAATCCAATCACTGAAACATTCAATGTTAAGCTACTACGGGTAAATTACCTCATCTTTCGTTGCAGTTTTTGGGGGAGGAGAGTTTGATTTCTATTGGTAATGCATTGGGAAAATGATTTTCCGTAGATTCTAAAACAAAACTTTACACACATACTACCTATGCTAGCATCTAGTGGACCTAGATACCTCTCTTGATCTATCTGTTTCCATTTAACTCAAAGTTTTGGACAGGATATGGACTCAACCTCTAGACTATGAAGGTTTTCCCTTTAGATGCAAGAAATGTTTCACCTTGGGTCGCCTTGCTTCTGATTGTCAGAAAGTGAAATAAAAGGTGAATGAAAACGTTTCTTGGTGGAAGGATTCCCAACCCAGTCTATTGGTTGTTGGGGACGTTTTTAGATACTTCTTCAGTTGATTCGATGGAGGATGCTCGGGTGGTTGTTGCATTTGATTTTCAAGAGGAGGATGTAATGAAAATGGGGAGTTTTAGTTACCGGTTGAGACTCTAGTTTCCCTCCCTGCGGTGGGGTTTGAGGGGTCAGTTTCTTGTCAACATGGGCAGGTGTTGTCGCTCCTTTCGGGGTCGGACACTAGATGTAAAAAAAAAATCTTCAAGGAGTCAAATGTGGGTAAGAAGGACATCTTTGAAATTAGGTTTCTAATCTTTCTAGATGAAAACAAAGATTCTAATAGGTGTGAAGGTTGGATAGTCATGAATTAAAAAAAGAAAGGAAAATCTATTAGTGCTCCTCTTAAAATGAGCTTAAGATCCCATGGTCGGGATCCTCATGGGTAATCCGCCCTATGTGTCCGGTTAGGCTTGTTCGATAGAGGTTTAGAGTATTTCTTGAGGAAGGTCAAACATGTTTGACCAACTTTTTTTTAATATTTTTTCCACTATTTTGTTCCTTCCTAGGCTTGGTTATGGGTGGTTTCTCTATTTGATTGGTTTTTGGTCTGGTGACCTCACTTCTCTTTATTTTTTGCTGGGCTTTAATGCCTATCTTTTAGTTGTAAAGGGGTTTTTGATCCCTTTAAAATCACTCTTTTTACTTTATCTAAAAAAAGTATGATAAAAAGTGTAAGAATAAATAAATAAACAAAAAAAAATATTCAAAAAAAAATTTAAATGTAAATATTAAAAATAAACATTTTTTTTAAAAATAAAACTTTAAAATGTGATTGAATAAATATATGAATATTTGCATATAATCTATTATTTAGATTTTAATAGAGAAAATAAAAAACATGATCCAAAGTCCAAACAGTGAAAGGTCGTGACTTCCATATTAGACTATATTAACACCATACATTCAATATATAAGAACATGCATTGCAAAAGTTCATAGAACTAGGAAATCGTAAGGCATACATTGAATCCTATCAAAAATTAGGAGTGTTTAGATCATCTCTACATCCCTTTATTTTCTCCTCCTTGATGTATTCCATTCTTCTCTCTCCTTCATCCAAATCTTCCTCCTTCAGTTTAGGGAAATGTAGTTGATTATTTCTCCTATATATTTTACGCACTTCTTCATAATAAAACAAGTGTGTGTAGAGTACTTCACTCCACATTCTTCTCTCCTCTCTGCCTCCTACAATTGTGACCTCTAATATGAAAGGGAGATTAAGCTATCTTTTCTATATTGTTATTTACAAAAAATAGTCTGCTTTTCAAATTTATTGTCAAGAGAAACTTAGACATAGAAACCTTGAGGATAGCTTTTGGCGATTATTGAAGAAAAGAGGGAATTCAATGTCTAACTTTTGATGATTAATGTAGAAAAGAGGAGGTCCTCTGTCTCCCAAATAGAAGATTGAATTTATTTTATTAAAGAAAAGAAAAGATAAAATGGGATCTTTTCCAAGCAAGAGGGATATATATTTAATAGCACTTGAATTCTAAAAGGGTCAAGAAATTCATTGCAGCCTCAGAAATGACTGTGAATTTCCTCCTACTGTTGTTTTTTTCTTACTTTGCTTTTTTGGGTGCATTACTTTTGGGTTTCGTGTTTACTTTTTTGTAGTTGATAACATTCAACTATTCAATCATGACGCTTTTACAAGAATTATTCTTGAGAGAGAATTTTTTGAATTTTTTTGAAATGGATAAGCTTAATCTGTTTGTAACATAGTCAATAAGATATCAATCCTATTTTTTTTTTGATCAAGGGAACATTGGAGAATGGAGAAATTACACATTTGCTATATCTGGCTATGTGTAGTTCGTAACATTTCCATGGCAATTTATTGTGGACAGTAATGATTTCAATTATGGGGGAAATGGAGGGATTGTAGTCTTCCAATATGTAAGGAGGTTAAGCCATGGTTTTCTAGATTATTCTTTATAAAAGATCTTTTTTTGAGGTTTAGTTTAATTGAAAAACAAAAAGATGAACTGGAAGATTATTCACTAAGAAATGAGGCATAAATATTTATTAGCCGTATTGTCGAATTGTAAATTTCCAGGGTCATGAAATTTGTTGTAGCCTCAGAAATGATTACACTCACTTTCCTACTGCTGTTATTTTTCTTGAAGAAGCTCCTGTTTGAGTCTAGTTCTTTTCTTTAGAATGAGCTTCATGTTTACCAGCAATGTAGCTCTTCCAACTAGTTCAACGATTCCTTCTTGAAATTTTTTTTCAAAATCAGCTGCCAAGGGTTTTTTTTTCTACATTATTCTTTATAAAGATACATCATCTTCTTTGAGTCAAAAATTATGAAACATAATATTTGGTTTCCCATGTATTCCATAATGTTTGACTGTTCTATAAGTGGGTTTTTTCATCGTACTTAATATTTTTTCCTCAATACTTTTTTTGTATTGCATTTTTTATTCTAAAAAATATATTATATAATCCGGTACAAGCTTCTGTTAAACAGTTCAATTTTGTGTGAAACCATTGTCAATCGAATCAAGGATATGTGAAGTTGTAAAGGTTTGTTAAGGCACAACATGTCTAGTTTAAAAGGAAAATATTAGGAGGAGACAAAATTTGAGAGATTGCACCTACATCTTCAAAAAATGACAACTGATATCCTTTGGTCTGTAACAACCAAAGTTGAATCTTTCTCTTCTTCCACCCACATGACAAGGGTCAACTGAAGGGTTGTTTGTAAAATCTAGACAGTTTCTAACAACAATGTTAATGGTATTATGCATCCGAAAATGGTGTGTAGATTTGTTATGTTCTAGACGACATGGATCACACTCAATAATCTAACGTATCATACCACAAACAACCCACATGTAATAAACCCTAGAGAAAGCTAGAGATATATTCTAGTCAAAAGAGTTTTTAAAGGACAAAGTGCAATGTCTACATTCTGACATCTAGATTGTTGACATTTACAAAAAAAGGAAAGGCTATTATGTATCTATCATTTGGCCTGGCTACCATCATGCTAAAAACCAGTGAGCTAATAAAAAATATTGACTGAACTTGCATAGAGAACATTATTCAGAGGCATTGCAAAACAATAAAACATACATCCAATTTCTCTATTGCAATGGCCTTGCTCTATTTGCACATGCATCACTTCAGTGAGGACTAAAAACAATAGGTGTGAATTTTTTGTGAATTTAAAATCTATAAGTCACAATGCCTCGGCGCCATGATTTATCTAACTATTGGATAAAGCATAGGCTAACTCCAGAAGCCCATTGTAGGTGTCATGTCTTTGTATCAACAAACATTAATGAGGTGTGGGTAAGAAGCATATGCTTATTACAAATCGTCGCAGCTGGAACAATATGAGTTTTGATCGATGGCTCCCAACATTGCATGAAAAGGAATTAGATTCACTGCATAGGTAAACCTATCAAACTCCCCTTCCTGGATTGTATGACATGAATGGGTGAGCTTGATTGCATGGTCCTTCCCTGTGTACACGCAATTTCCTGCCACAGTTGATGTTCTTCCCTAGGTGACTTCAAATACCCGCAGTATAATGCCTATTGGCGTAATTATGTTTGTATTTTAAAATACTTGTTTACCCTATTTAATATAAATCTATACACTTAATTATACAAGTTTTACAAGCACCATATTTGTAGAGCAGTTACTCTATAATCAAAATTGTAATTTTACTTATGTATATAAATTCTAATAATTTATTGCTAATCAAAAGTATGTGAGGAGGTAATTGAGGAGAATAAATAGAGATAGGATATCTCTCTGCAATAGATGTATTATTCAGAAAGTACGTACATTATTTATAGTAGAGGAGAAGTAACAATACTCTCGACAATGAACAGAAGATATTAAAAACTATGAGAGAATAATGGAATAAGTTCAAACAAAACCGATCCTAATTATATAAAGTAATTGCTATGTAACCTTATGCTAACATTCCCCCCCTTAATACATTGCTCTTACAAATGTACCCCCTAAACAAATCAAACTTCACCTTGCCGAGAGGCTTGGTGAGAATATCTGCAACCTGAAAATCAGTAGGGCAGTACTGGAGCTGAATTTGGTGGTTCAAGACCTGTTCACGAATGTAGTGACATTCAACCTCAATATGCTTTGTTCGTTCATGAAAAACAGGATTCTTCACAAGCTTCAACACACCTTGATTATCGCAGTGAATGATGGGAGGTTTCTCTTCAGGAATCCCTATATCTGCAAGAATGCGACGTAACCAAATTGCTTCACACACAGCTCCTCGTGTAGCATGGTATTCAGCCTCAGTGGATGAGAGAGCAACAACAGTTTGCTTCTTGCTAATCCACGAGATAGGTCCAGATCCGAGATGAAAAACATATCCTGAAGTGGATTTCCTGTCATCAACGGATCCTGCATAGTCCGAGTCTGTATATCCCTGTAAGAAGAACTGAGTGTTCTTCTGATACTCCAGACCAAAGTCAACTGTACCTCGGACATATCTCAACACATGCTTTGCTGCTATCCAATGACATTTCTTCGGCTCCTGCATAAATCTGGCGAGATAGCTCACAACAAAGCAAAGATCTGGTCTGGTATAAGTCAAGTAAATGAGACTCCCCACAAGCTTCCTGTAGTGAGTGCCATCTACCTGTGGTGAATCCTGGAATCTAGATAGTTGCAAACCTTTTTCCATAGGTGTGGACATTGGTTTACAATCTGACATTCCATACTTTTCCAGGAGTGTCTTGGCATATTTCATTTGGGAGACGAAGATATGATTCTTCTTCTTCCATATCTCTAAGCCAAGACAATAGTGAAGTAGCCCCAAATCGGTCATGTCGAAGGATTTCTTCAGATCATTCTTTACATCATCCACAAGATTGTCAGAACTTCCTGTGATCACAAGATCATCTACATACAAAACCAGAATCACAATCTCTATTCCTACCTTCTTGATATACAAATTTGTATCTGAGGGGCTACGAGTGAATCCATGCTGCAATAGGTGATCATCAATTTTTATATACCATGCCCTAGGTGCTTGTTTGAGTCCATAAAGAGACTTTATCAGACGACATACCTTATGTGGTTGATGCTCGTCTACAAACCCTTCAGGTTGGGTCATGTACACTTCTTCTTTTAGATCACCATTTAGAAAAGCACTCTTGACATCCATCTGCTGAAGTTTCCATCCATTTTGTGCTGCCAGTGCGTAGATACAACTCTGATGGTTTTGATCTTCGCAGTGGGTGCAAAGGTCTCGTCATAGTCAATTCCTTCTTGCTGAGCATAACCCTTTGCAACAAGTCATGCTTTGTGTTTGTCGATTGAACCATCTGCCTTATATTTTGTTTTGAAAATTGCCATTTGCAGCCAATGGATTTCTTACCTAGAGGCAGATCGATACAAGTTCCCACATTGATTCTGAAGGTAGGGAATCATATTCAACATCCATAGTTTGTTTCCATTATGGTTGGTCTAATGCCTCACAAATAGTGTCAGGTTCGGTGCTATCAACAACTGAACTCATGAGTGTAAATTTACCTCATGTCTAGCTTGACTTCGTGTTCTGACTCCCGAGAAGTATCTGGAAGTGATTCAGGTGTGCATCCCCAATAGTATTCTGGACCCATTTCAGACTTGAATACTTGGTGCTGTACTTTGATGTGAAGATGTGTTTTCCAGTGTGCCAAGATCAACGAACAAGTCTCCACTCAGCTCTTCTTCTCTCTGAGAAGAATCTCTTGCTCAGATCATCTGATGTGTGAGAACTATGTGATCACAGGTCGGTACTGGATCAATGGTTCATTTGTGAACTAGTCAAAGGATGACTCAGGTTCACATTAACCACATCTTGAGTCTGTAGATCTTTTCGTGCAATCAGGATCCATGATCTACAATATCCTTATCATCTCGGTAGACATACAAGCACTGACATCTGCACAATGAACTTTGGATCGATCTTCATCCTGTTTCTTATTCATCACATATAAGTACAATCCAAAAATCACTAAATGAGTTGAAGGTTTATGACCAGTGACAACTCGAGGACGCTGTCTGTTCTAAAACCTCCGTTGCCTCCATTAATATGAGATATGCTGTCTGGAGCTTCAGTTAGGAATAATATTGTGAACTTTAGATATTTATATATTTGTGTGTGTCAAATATAATTATATATTGTGTCTCAATGATTAAGTGTTGTAACTCACAGATAAGAGTTGTTGAGGACGTGGAGTCACTGTATGCCAGATATTTACATTATTACTTTTACAGATTGAATGTGACTCTGTAGAGAAGGAGATTCACATCTTCTATATATTGTAATCTGCCTTGACAATAATGATATCTTGGAATGAATTGAAACACATTGTTTAGTTTACAAATACTGACCCCTGTTTCGATGAGAATCTGAGCAAAATTTATCACTGGTATCAAGCCCCTGGTCGATCACTGTTCATAGAATCTTCAAGAAAAACAATGCTGATTTAAAATTTTATTTTACGATCAATAGTGACACTTGATCTTTATAGAAAGGAAACGACAACACTGAACATGGTGTACAAGACAATTATTGTTATTGACAAACAGATGGATAAGCATAAACACAAACTACACGTTATTGGCCAAAATGAATTGCGGCCTTCGATAGTTCGTTTTTTTATTTGATCAACCTGCTTACCTGTTAAGGAGGACTCCTTCCACTTGCATGATGAACTGAATTATGACTCAGTATCTTATGGACAGATCTGCATAATCATTTCAAACCAAAATTAGACGGCGAGTCATGAATTTGCGACCAATTTGAATATATGCGCATGCATTTATTATGCTGCATATTTTGTTCAAACTTAATACGTTGCATTAGATGGCTAACCAAAAATTTGTAAAATCACCTATATGGCATCAGATTCGGAAAATCACTAGATTGTGAATATGCAAAATTTGATATTGTTTAATGACCTCTTCGATCTTGCCATCAAATCCATTCTGAATGTCGTGTCAATTTGATCTGAGCTTTAACATTTGACATTTCAGGGTTTAAACATCACATGGAGACACGTGACAAAAGGGATCAATGGCACTGTAGGATTCTTTACATAGTGGCGGCTAATTTAAACATAATTTTGTCTATGCCGTAGATATTCAAAAATATTCTAGTGATTTTCAACATAGGTTTCATAGTGTAAATTTGTCTCAACTAGTAGTCACAATTTGCAAAATTACGGATCTTAATAAGTTCAGCAATATAATTTACCAGAGTGGTACAACATTGTTTTGTGTCTTGTTTTTGTAATTTAGTTATGTCAAACTGATTTCATTTCAATTAAGTGTCGTAAACATTGGTAGAAATACGTTATTGTTTCATCATTCCATATGTGTCTAGCTGTTCAAGATATAACTATCTGTCGATTAGCAAGTTTTCCACGTATGTCATTAAAATGTCTAATTGTGTTATAAAAGTCAATTTTAACCCAGGTGAAATTAGGTTTGTTATGGTCATATTGTGATATTCAGAGTCTTTAAAAAGTGTCACAAATTTGTGAGTTGTTGTCAAAAGTGTGTCATTGTAAAAAGGGTGTATTTTCGGTTGAAACCGACACCTATTTGTGTCAAATTGTGGAAGTCATAATGGAAAATGTGGCTTATGTTGAAAAATTTGATGGAAAGGATGTTCACACTTGGCAAGTACGAACTCAGTTGACACTGTTAACAAAGATTTGTGGGACGTTGCGGATGGAACATTCAAGAAACCAACCGATGCTGATGAAGCAACAAATGGGAGAGTAGAGATCGTAAAGCAACTTCAATCATTGGACTTGGATTGTCTGATGCATGATTTGCATCATATAGACCTTTCAAAAAGTACAAATTTCATTTGGACAACATTGAATCAAGTTGTTTGGATCCCAAACCGGAAGCGCAGCAGTGACCTTGAAGCAGAAGCTGTTTGGACTCAAGATGGATGAAGGAGAAAAATGGTACAACATATAAGTAAGTTTCGGTCTATTTTGAATCAATTATCAGGGATAAAACTTAAAGTAGAGGATCGATGATGCAAAAGGATGTTTTGTTGAATAGTATGCCATCTCGCAAAATATTCATTTGGTACATTGTTTTTACTTTGATCAAGATACAATCCCAGCCTAGAAGATCTAATTTCTTCACTGATAGATGAGAGATAAATAAGAATGTTACACCAGATAGAAACTACAATGTATGGTAAAAACAAGTCATATGATTAATAGGGAGATGAGTAAATCTTCTTTTAAACAAAGATCAATTTCTCAGAGATACAAATAAACATATCACTTGTTACCTATTGTAAACAAGATGGAATGTATCTATAAACTAACCAAAGAGCACTAAGATTTACTTGATGGAAAAATAGAAGAAAATGCCATGGTTTAATCAAGACGAAGACAGTGATAAAGAAGAACCTATGGGTGATTGTTATAATCTGAAATACTTCCTTCTTTAGATAACCCATTTATTAGATGGAGGCTGGAGGCAACGGAGGCAGGAGGGCAATCAGCGTCCTCTCGTCAGGCAATCGACGAGGAATCATATTGATTTGGTGGCCAAGTATTTCAGTTGTGTGTTTCTATTGTTGTTTTGTAATAAGAACAGATGTCACATTCCTGTTCAGAATTGTATTTCCTTTTATAACCTCTTGATGTAAATATGTTATAGTAGAAAGATAAAAGCACAAGAAAAAGCAGCATCATGTTTTTTCTTGAAGAGGATGAACAGAGGTTCATGAGCAGGGGCTCGTACCTAGGACAGAGGTCCATTATTGTCGAACAGGGGTTCGTATTTGGTGAACAGAGGTTCAGCATACCAAGATCATGAGCATGCAGAGGGAGGCAAGCTGTAGAAGAATCGTGTGAATGTTTTTCTCTACATTGTTCACATTAGGGGACGAGTGTATGTGTGGAAATATCGAATGTTAACAATAGGGGAGTGAATGTTAGGAATAATACATGACCACATTCGATATTTATATATTTGTTGTGTGCAAATATCCATGAGACGATATGGGGAGTTGTAGGTAGTGAGTTGTAACCCAAGAGATAAGACATGGATAGTGTCTTAGATGGATCACGAGATATTCTTCCTTTGAGATAAGTTGAACATGCATATATGGAGTACAACCTATATAATGTAACTCTCAAATGATGAATAAAGATATCTCGAATGAATCCAAATCATCTTCCACTTACCTGTTCTGCTGATTTCATGGGTGCCTGGTCCTGATAGATACACTACTGTCTGGACTGCTTCTGCCAAAAACTGATCCTCCAACTTGGCGGTCGAGAGCATACAACGAGCCATCTCCATGACAGTCCTGTTGTGGCGCTCGGAAATCCCGTTCTGTTGGGGCGTGTAGGGAGCAGTCAAATGTTGCTGAATGCCATGCTGCTTCAGGTATGCTAAGAACTTCTTTGACACAAATTCCCCCCCTCGATCTGAGCGGAGGAGAAGAAGAGGCTTCCCAGACTGCCTGGTGGCTTGCTGGTAGAAGGTTTGGAAATTTGCAAGTGCCTCACTCTTCTTCCGAAGGAAATATACCCACATTTTCCGTGAGTAATCATCAATGATGAGCTGAAAGTATGCAAAACCTTGGAAGCTAGCTGGCAGGGGTCCACACAGATCGGTGTGAACGACCTGAAGATGCTCTGTAGAATGATAAGAGCTCTGTTTGAATGGACCTCTATGTTGTTTGCCCGCAAGACATCCTGAGCAAACAGGTAAGGAATGGGAGAGTGGAGGAAGCCCTCTTACCATTTCCTTCGCACTGAGTTGATGCAGAGCCCCGGCAGAAAGATGACCATATCGAAAGTGCCAAAGTGCAGTGGACTCTGCCATTGATGCAGAGAGAGCAACGCTAGATGAAGTGACCGCATCCAGTGCAAATAGACGGCCCTTCAGAAATGCTTGAGCAATGACTGACTCTCCCTGGGAAATGATGCAGGACTTGACCCCTTTCTCAACAAAGAATTCAACCTGCATTCTATGGTTAAGAAGTTGACTTACAGACAAAAGATTTGAAGTCAAACCTGGAACATATAGCACCTTTGTGAGTGTACATCTTCGTGTTCCAAGAGGAATGATGACATCACCAATCCCTGCTGCAATATACTCTTGATTGTCTGCAATGGTGATCCGATCTCCAGTGGGCCGGTCACTCAGAGTATGGAACAACTTCTTGTTGCCAGTCATGTGTTTGCTGGCGCCTGAATCAATCAACCAGACATCTTCTGACGGCTGTGAAGTCTGTGAGACTAGAACAATGTCAGAATGAGTCGTATCTGGTACCTCTTCATCGGAGGTGGCATCCTGCTGAGCAGCAATGTGGCCCTTCTGCCTCTGATTACGAGCATGCCATCGGGATTTCTTGGAATATCCTCGGCCAGAAGTGCTCTCTTCGCCAGAATTTCCATACTTGCGACCGTTGTAATAACAGTTCGCAGTCGTGTGCGTATCCGTGGAGCAAATGTGGCACCACCGATCCGCCTTGTGATTATGCTGCTTCTGGGGTGGCCGCTGTGGTGGCCGCTGTGAAGATGGCTGCTGAGCATGCTGCTTCTGATTCTGGGGGGCTGATTGCCCTTTCCGAGGCTTATGTTTTTGCCTCGTGATAAGAGCCTTGTCTTCGAAGGCTTCTTGTACATTTTGCATGGCTTCTTCCTGCTGGAGATAATTCACCAGGGTTGCAAAACTCACCTCCTGTTGAGTGATTGTCAACGTGGTGATCAGTGTCTGAAACCGTGGAAGGAAGAGCTCGCAGGGTGAGCGGGACTAGCAACTTGTCGTCCACTGGTTCACCGAGTGCAGAGAGTTCTACACGTAACTCAGCTACACGCCGCAAGAAGGCTTCTACTGATTCGCCATCATGCATACTCATCGTATGAAGCTTTGTCTGAAGTTGCAACTTTGTCGTCAGATTCTTAGCTTCGTAGATGGTACACAATGCGCTCCATGCCTGAGAAGAAGCAGTTGCTTCCCGAATGTATGGTTGCACCTCATCAGAAAGACTCAGGGTGATGAGCATTAGTGCTTTCGCATCAGCCTTTTCATATTTTTCCAACAGATCATCGTCTGTGGGAGGGGCGTCTTTGCCAGAGACAATCCCCCAAAGATCTTCGAATTGAAGAATCGTCTGCATTTTGGTTTTCCATGCGGCGAAATTTGGCCCTTTCAAGAGTTGGGCATCGGATAGCAATATTTTTGGAGCAGACATTTTCAAAAACTCAAAAATGTATTTTATTTATTTATTTATTTTTCAAAAATGGCTACAATGCTTACTGAAGGAATCTATCCCGAAGATGGGCTCTATAGGCTCGTGCAGTGAGACGCCGACGCTCCTGTGGGCGTTCTATTTCACGTTCGTCATCTGCATCATAACCACGTTCAAGTTCTGCACGAATCCGCCGTGCTTGACATCGAACGTCGAACCAAAAGTATTCCAACAGTCCTCGGCGCACAATCTCGTCAAAGAGAATGTTCCCAGTGTTGTGTAGCTCGTTGACCAAGGCAAAGAACAGCCCAGTGGTGTCTTCGTTGTCATTCAATGCCCAAATATTTGGTGCATTGCTCGCGGTGCTTTGTGCATCGGAAATTTGAGACATACGCGCACACACTGTTTTGAAATTTGCTGACTTTGCTTACACGTAGCAGTCACAAGCACGAATCTTGCTCAGACTTCTCCTTCAGGCACGCACAGCACAGCTAAAGCAATGGCAACAGGCTCAGTCTTCTCTCTGAATCTCCATTCACAGCACGCAGCAAAGAAACGGGACTCCACGCTTCACTGGACAGGCAACGTTTACACACTCCTCCACGCGGGACTGGCAACGTTTTCCCTTCAAAGCACAAGCTCCTCTCCACGCACGAGACAGTAGCAAATGAAATCTGAGACATCTCTACTTCCTTCAACTGTCCAGACAGGCACACTACAGGCAACAGATTGCACAAAA
Source organism: Taxus chinensis (assembly GCA_019776745.2). Lineage (NCBI taxonomy): Eukaryota > Viridiplantae > Streptophyta > Pinopsida > Cupressales > Taxaceae > Taxus > Taxus chinensis. The sequence goes on along the minus strand of JAHRHJ020003662.1, from coordinate 66,783 downwards.
AATGTTTTTCCATTCAGGGATGAGGCATGCAGGCGGCAAACAATGAAAGCAACCTGTTCTTCACTAGGAACGCCACGCACAGCAGAGATGAAAACGGGAAAACACTTTGCTCCAAACGGGACAGCACTCCTCACTCACGCACTCCACGCACAACACAGCAAAACGGGACAGCACTCCTCCAAACAGGCACAGCACTCCTGCTCACGATCTCATGCACGCACAGGTGGTCAACTCTGAGTCTCCACGCACAGAGCACATCCTCACGTCTCACGATTCCTCACGCACACACAACAAACAGCTTCGCTCCACTGCACGCACCAATGATAGGACAGGGAACTCACGCGGGAGTCTGCTCTCTTCTTCTCACAGGACAACCAGCTCTGATACCAATGATGGACGCACAAGAAGAATGAATGTATTGCTATATTCTCTCAAATGAATACAGAATGACGCCTTTATATAGGCCGATAGAGAGGTGCGAACAGGGAACAGTTATACTGTTCATCAAATTTACTAGATCACTAACAAATTACTAACACATTCATGTATTATTTATGCTAACAGTTATATTTGCATCACTTGAGTTCACAAGAAATGTTCATGGACTAAAATTGTCAAATTCCTTGCATATTTGCCCTGGCTGTCTTGTAGGAAAACAACACAGGGATGTTGTTTCATTTAGTGCAGTACCTTTCATGCCAAGAAGCATCTGGAAGTAGTTCATACCAATCTGAATGGCCCTTGTCTTGCTTCATTTTCCAGGATACAAGTACTTTCAACTGTTGGTGGATGACCACTCTTGCAAGATGTGGGTGTTTTTCCAAGGCTTCCTAAAGAAGAAAAGTGAGGCTCTTCAACACTTTCAGAACTTTAATCATCGTGTTGTGAAAGAGACTTTACAACCACTTCTTCTACTTCACTTGAGATCGAGGGGGGGAATTCACATCAAATAAGTTCTTGGCATTCTTGAACCAACACGGCATTAAGTAGCACCTGACTACTCCCTACACACCCCAACAAAATGGTCATTGTTGAGTGTTGCAATCAAACAAATGATGGAGATGGCTTGCTGCATGCTATAGAACTGCAAAGATGGAAGAACGTTATTGGGCTGAAGTAGTATAGATAGCTGTATATCTTCTCAATAGGGAACCGACTTTTTGAAAGATTCTATAAAACAAAATTCCAGAAGAGGTATGGAGTGGTAGAAAGCCATCAATTTCTCATTTACGAGTATTTGGTTGTATAACATACATGCATGTCCCAATTCAGAAGAGAAAGAAGGTTAAGCCAAAGACACTCTAGTGTATTCTACTTGGCTACAGTACTACCTCAAAGGCATACCATCTCATGGATCCTGAGAAAAGAAAATATATGAGATTCATGATGTGGTTTGTGATGAGTCATCCTTTGACTCAATAGTATCGACAAAAGATTTATTACCAACCACCTCTCACCGATTAGTCTCTGAATCAGATGATGAGCCTGAGGAGACTACTTAAGAAAATATGTGCTACAAGGAGAGACTATATGTTGACCTTGGAGAACTGGAGAATGTAACTCTAACATCAATCCACATGGCAATGACAAAATTCTTCTCAAAAGTAGTCAAGTTCTCATCTGAAGTGGGTATAAAGTACCATCAAGGACTCACATTTGTAATAACTCCCAGATACATCATCCGGAGTCAAAACAAGGAGTCAAACAAGAAATGAGGTAAAATTTGCACTCATGAGTTCACTGATTGATAGCTCTAAGCATGAAGCACTCAGTCAATCAGTGGAAGGAATGCCATGGATACAGAAATGACTCACTCAAGTGAAAAATAGACATGGGAACTTGTCGATCTAATAGGAAAGAAACCCATAGGCTTGTAAATGGGTTTTTAAGACAAAATATAAGGCAGATGGATCCATCGAAAAACATAAAGCACGACTTGTAGCAAAAGGATATTCTCAGAAAGAAGGTAGCGACTATGAAGAAATATTTGCACCCACTGTGAGGATCAAGACCATCAGAGATGTTTGTGCACTAGCAACACAGAAAGGATAGAGACTTCAGCAGATGGATGTCAAGAGTGCTTTCCTAAATGGTGATATGAAAGAAGAAGTATACATGACCCAACCTGAAGGATTTGTTGATGAAGAGCATCCTAAAAAGGTATGTCGTCTCATTAAATCACTTTATGGACTGAAACAAGCTCCAAGGGCATGGTATATCAAGATCAATGATCACCTTTTGCAACATGGGTTCACTCGTAGCCCCTCATATTCAAATTTGTATATAAAGAAGGTAGGCAAATAAATTGTCATTCTTGTTGTGTATGTAGATGATCTTGTGATCACTGGAAGTTCAGAAGATCATGTTGATATTGTGAAGAATGATCTCAAAAGAACCTTTGACATGAAAGATTTGGGACTACTACATTATTGTCTTGGCTTAGAAATATGGCAAAAGGAGCATCACATATTTTGTCTCCCAGATAAAGTACAGAATCCTTATAGAATGTCTGATTGTAAACCTATATCCACTCCCATGGAAAAAGGCTTACAACTTTCAAGATTCTAGGACTCACCTCAAGTAGATGCTACTCATTGTAGGCAATTGTTTGGAGGGCTCAGCTACTTGACACATACCAGACCAAGATTTATGCTATGTTGTCAACTATCTTTCCAGGTTAATGCAGGAGCCGAAGAAATGTCATTGGACATGCAACAAAGGATGTTTTGAGATATGTCTGAGGAACAACTGATTATGGTCTGGAATATAAGAAGAATGATCAATTCTTCTTACAGGGATACGTCGACTTGGACCATGCCAGATCTCTTGATGATAGGAAGTCAACTACAGGATACATATTTCATCTCGGATCTGGACCTATCTCATGGATAAGCAAGAAGCAAAATGTTGTTTCTATCTCATCCACAAAGGTAGAATATTGCACTGCACGAGGAGATGTGTGTGAAGCGATATGGTTACGTCGCATTTTGGATGACCTAGGAATTCCTAAAAAATAGTCATCTATTCTCTATTGTGATAATCAGAGTGTGTTGAAGCTTGTGCAGAATCCAGTCTTTCATGAACAAACAAAGCATATTGAGATTGATTGTCATTTCATTCAAGAGCACATCTTGAACCATCACATTCAGCTCCAGTATTTTCCTGTAGAAGCACGAGTTTCCGACATTCTCACAAAATCTCATGGAAAAGTGAAATTTAAACTTTTTAGGGGTCACAATTGCAAGAATAATGTAATAAGGGGGGGGAATGTTAGGATACGTTGATTTCTAGCTATAGGATACGTTGGTTTTATTTTTATCCCTTTATTTTCTCTTCATTAGTGTATTCTATTATTCTCTCTCCTTCATCCAAATCTTCCTCCTTCAGTTTAGGGGAATGTAGTTGATTATTTCTCCTATATAATGTACGTACTTTTTCATAATAAAATCAATGTGTTGAGAGTTATTCACTCCACATTCTTCTTAGGATCTATTTGTTTCCTACACATTATCTAATGAAACTATAAGACACATGCATTAAAAACCTTTCTTGGACATTACGATACCATATTAGCATATTTCATGGTGAATAAAGAATTAAAATGCACTGAAATAATTGAATATAATCTACAAACATTAGTAAAAAAAATTGTATGTTCGTTGAACTATAGTAATTGATCCGGAAAGTACATTTGGTAATATAAGTGTATATTCAATAATAGCATTGTACTTTCCTAATATGTACTGAAAGAACTTAATATATACTGAAAATTAGAACTTGAATTGAACTAACTCACTGTATATTTACTAATCTTTTTATACCTTTAATATTTGGAATTAGTGATGTGATGACAAATGATTACGGTTAATTGATCTTGAATTATTACAAGTTTGATAATTATGGTTATGGAATTAGTAATGTGATGCTCATAATTATGGTTATATTATATCTTAATATATAAAAAATTATAATATAGCCATGATAATATCAAATTCATGAATTCGCAAATAGTAATAACTAAAGGGTTGGTGGGGCCCCACCCTACAATGCATCATGTCCTCAGACAAAAGATATTACAAATTTTAACAAGACCACAACCACTATTCTAGCAATTCATAAGACAACTCCATGCTTTTATCGATTTTTTATGAAAATAGTTATCGTGGAAGGATAATAGTTTAAGATGAAGATGAAATCCAATAATGTGTTAACTAAGCCAAGCACATTTCTTATAGAATATGTAATGCTACTTTTTTTTGAAAGGAAAGTTTGAGAAGTTACATTCATAAAATTGGATGTCTAGCAATGAACGCACTTATATGAATAATAAGAACTGCCAACTTACCATTTTAGATAAATCATCCCTCTCAAGGGGTTTGATCCTACATAAGATATAAGACCTGGGTGGATTTTGATGGTAAACATCAATCGTTCGATTCAATAGGATCTCTAACCTCACATAAACTCTTTTTAATAAAATTTATATGTTACACACATGTAAATACACCAGAGTTACAATGAACTGGAGTGATTGGAGGAGCAATTTCTACTAAGTAACTGGCATGGGGGTAGGTATAACAGTCGATTAATGTACACAAAGTGATTTACATATTGAGCACCCCGCTATGTTCTACTCTTTGTCCATATGGAGAAGTATAACCCCTACCTCAAGGTTTCCCCATGATGTACTTATTGAAAGCCAAACAATTTTAACTCAATGGGATTATGGAACTATGGGTTGATAGATTACAAACAATACTTTATAACTAATACCAATAACAAAAAGACCTTGATTTTAAAACTTTGGATGGTAAACATTTTTAATCATATTATACCAGAGCTATGAACTCGGAGTGGTGGAGGAGAACTTTCTTTAAACAGGAGATGGAGGTGGGCTTTGGTCCTTCAATGTCCATTATCTTAGCAAACTGCATTCAGAGTGCCCTGTACTCATGTTCCAATTTGTCCACTAAGAAGAAATTCAACCCCTACCTCAAAGGTTTTATCCCCATGGCCACTTATTGAAAGTGCATTTACATATTGAACTGGAATGATCATAATATAAATTTGTTGGTTTTGATTAATAAACTACTTGTAACATCACCAATAGATTTTCCAAAAATAGATTTTAATCTTCATTTGGATGGAAAATTAATTAATTGCTACTTATACGCTCCAGATTTTGAATGAGAATCAATAAAAAATAATAAGTGTGACATTAGGGGTGGGCTAGTGAAAACCCCATAACCTTATTAATAATGGGCATATAGAATGACCTTGAATGGTATACACTTTGTTCAGATTGTGAGACTCCATTACCTCATAGCTGTTCAAACAATACTTATTGAAAGAATCCAATTGGAGCTATGGATAGGAATGTTAAGTTGTTGAACATTAATAAACTAGGTTTTAACTCACCAATAGTTTAAGGCCTAGTATCCAAAGTCCATCAATTCTTAACATTACAGATATTGTTGTCCACATTTCTTATCGTTCTTGAAATGATCATATGTTCATTGAATTTCAAAAAAAGTAATAATAATCCATTTACCCTTATTGAATTAGTGCATACTTGAAGATCTACCTACAAATTCAAAGTTTGATTTTGTCAATCATGTTGAACGATCCAGATTGGTGAACGATTTCTGATAAGGATTCCACCCACTTCACTAGAAGTTTCTGTAAGGAACCTTTTAGGCCATCAGGTAGTGGCATGATAGTGGCTGCTTCAATTTCAAAGGTTGGGATTTTTTCCTTTGAGCATAAACATTCCAATCATTGGTCGGGATAGTGGCATGACTTTATGATTGAATCTCACAAGGCTAACCCCTTAATTACGATATTATTTCAAATTTTCTCGTAAAGATGGAAGAGCATAAGTATGTTCAACATCGAACTCGTGATTTAACTAGGTTAACTTGTGAAAAGACTTTGGTCCAATTATGAGCAAAAGATGACATGAGTCAATATTTTTAAAATAAATTAACTTTTTAACTTTGAAATAGCTTTTCAAACCTTAATTGGATATGTCGTCATAGAAGAACTTAAGGTATGTTAGATAATGTGATTTTATTCCAAGCATGCTTCACTCAAGTATAGTCCTTATAATATGAATATCTCTTCTATGAACTACTTATAGTATATGGTCCATTTTAGGTGGACTTCATGAAGGAATACATGTTCTTGAGCATTTGTTACTTTTCTATCTGCTTTAAAATTAAGCCTTGACAAACTATAGTGAAATCTATGATTTATGTGCATTAGTTTGTGTCACATAAACATGTATCACTTAGGATGTATGTATCTATAGACGTCATGATATTCATGAATTTTCAGGATCAAACTGATTTTCTAAATAAGAAAAATGACAAAAATGACCCATACACATTCATGAAATTCCACACAACTAAGGAAATGTTGAACTGTACACTTAAGAATAGTGGGCTTCATGTATAAAGATATGTTCTAAGGGACCTAGGAGAATAAATGAAAAATTGTTATCTTTATTCATGCGTTGTTTCATTACCAGTAAACACATTGGGAACGACTGCCCCCCATGGGAAGTGATTTGACGAAGTAAACTTATTCATGTTCACCATGAATATGTTTAGGTAATTAATCCAAGATTATCGAATAGTCGAGGTCCTAATTGAAAAACACACAATTTCCCTAGAGTATTTATGTTCCAATTATATTTATAATTATTTACATTAAGATCTTTGTAAATAAATGACATATATATTTCTATACAAAACTCTTAGTATTGGTATAAAATTGAATTAACACATAGCTACGAAAAATAATTTACAACAACATAGTGAGTTTGTTTGTTATTTCAACACACATTTTTGCAAGTATATTCTGACATACACATCACAAACACACACGGTTGTCACACATTTACACACATTGATCACACATCCTCACACACACATACGTGTTAGCAGCGAAAATGCGCGCCAAAATAGTAAACGCAACATACATGACATAAATGAAAAATATATTTTTAGGACACACACGTCACTACACACACGTTGTATTGCTTGTGTTAATTATTTGTAATTTTACACATTAGTTAACACTAATCACCCCATCACGCTATTTCACGTGAAAGACATTTGGCAAAACGCGTCATCGCTCACGCAATGAACACACACAATGTGCAAAACGCAATGCACATAGCGCAGCACGCACGCACACTTGCCACCCTATGCACACACTGTACATTATCACTTCCAAACACATTCATTAAATTTCATTTTGCACACAATTACGTAGTTATTTAAGAAATATCGCAAATTTTTAATTTAAAATTTAGTTTATACAAGTATTCTATATCGCGCGTGCGCACACACACGATACTTTTAAAGTACATAGTTTTTTTTAATCAGACTATATATATTTTAAATATTACACACACACGCACACGCCATTTACACGCACGCACGCACAGGCTGTTTACACACACATGCACGCACGCACACACACACGCACGCACCGTTTGAGGTTTGCGGTCAGCGCATCACATTTCATGCCTGCGCACACACACACACTTTCACTGCACGCACACGCACGTGCGCACCACACGACACACACGCACACACGTGCGCGCGCGCGCGCACACACACAGTAGGACGCACTATGAAGTTGTGCCAGATTTTGAATAAAGGTAGGGTTTCACAAATCTCGTAGAGATGTCTATGGGGTGTAGAGATGAAACAGAACACTTAGACCTTCATGATGACCTCCAATGGACATGGCTTTGGGTAGTGTGAGTCCCAAGCCCTCATTCACTCGTGTATGCGTAACAACAATTATAATTGCCAGAAACAAGATTTCCTTGAGAAAGGCTTGCACAAATCTTGGGCCATATACTGAACGGAATCAGTTCAAAGGTCCTAATTGCACATACTTACGTCAGTCTCTTACAACCCTGATTGTATTGAGGTGGTGGGCCTTAGCTCTAAAAGACTATCAAAGCTATTGTAAAAGTCCCTCTATATGGTTCCCACGCGTTCCTGTTGTTGACAAGTACTGCAGGCCTAATGTCGATACATGAGGAAGATTAGAGATAGGATTGATATTAGATATACACTATGTATATGCTTCTTATCAAAATTACATGCTAATACCATAATATCGTGCAAGTATTTAGATTCCTAAATCAATAGAGCATCAAACAACCCTAAATAATTAAAATGGTCCGGGTTCTGTAATAGAGCTTGCAGTGCGCACCCAATGATTTCCAAGAGGGAGGTGTCTGTGGCTTTAATTCTATAATGTTCTACAAAATCTTTATTATGAAGAACGGAAATATTCATTGAATCAATTACCGCCAGTGGATAAGATGGGAAGGGCAAGAGGGGTGAAGTCTAAAGGTATCCATGAACACTAGAATATTAATTGATTAAATTATACACAAGGGCGGTGGCCTTCACCACATAGTATTGCTTACTGGTTAATACTTGGATAGATGAAACAACAATCAATAATAATAAAATGGTAGCTTCATGTGCTAAAGTTCACAAGAACAAAAGTGGTATTTCACCATATTGTCTGAAGTTTGAATTTGAATCTCAGAGGACTGTGAGAAAATATATGAATTGCAGATTAAGGTGAGAAAATAGTATCTATGGGATAGCTTTTAAATCATATAATGAGAGATTAGGGCAATGATGTAGAATGGACTCTCTTAAATCATGTAATAATTGAAGTTCTAAGAAGCTTGAAAGTCCTCCAAATAAATCTTAGGCCATAAAGGAGACTGAAGAAGTGCATATTTGGGCAGTTTGTGATTTAACAATCGAATCCACTTGTGAAATCTAGCTTGACAGAAGGAAGCACATTTTATGTTTCATTAGAGTTTTGCAATGCTAACAAATTTAGAGGACGACCATTGAAATTTGGTATGATATTGATTGCAATATTGAAATTTTGGTAGAATGGTATGGTATGCATACAATTATTGAAGGAAATTTGGGTGGTGGATTTTTCAATGTCAACCTAAGCATAGGAGTGTGTTTACTTATTGAGGTATGACCCCCTGATCTTATTTTAAGGGCTATCCTAAATTTCATTGTGAAAGGAAAATAAGCTGGTGAAACACATAGTTAGATGACCACAAATATATTTGTAACTTGTTCCAAATTTAGGTAAAATGGTTTCTCTTAAATTATTCTATATTTAATTTGTTGTTTGGAGTTTTATCATACAATTTGTAGACGAGGAAAATAATTTTACACTTATAATGCATTACAACTAATTATGTAAGATGGCCTTCAAAATTAAACACATAATCACATTAAAATCATATAACAAATCACTACTACATGGGGGACTATTTTGAGAAGATAATTAGAGACAAAACTTTAGTTTTGTCTCTAACTTTTTAGTTTTGTCTCCAACTTTTTTCATTTAATTTAATAACAAGTTGGCTTTTACCTTATTGAAAAAAAATGGGGCAATTAGAGGCAGGGGTAACTTTATTCAATTTAGGGCTTCGATCGGGACTCGGGAGTATAGGTGGCAACAAATCCATTAATCAAACCCCTTACAAATCTCACATAGGTTCAAGATTTCAAGTCTTTGCATCATGGCCGCCTCCAAAGTCATCGGTGCAGGACTCTGCCTCCTCCGCCGTTGTTGGCACTGCCTCCTTCCCTTCCTCCTGTGGTAGAGTCCAAGGTGAACATGCATCTGTTTCAACAAATGGAAGATCTGGGAGAGTCCAAGGAAAGAGAAGGGCTTGTCTTCAATTTTAGGGGTTCTAATTTTTGGTTTCGTTTAGGGTGATTAAGCCTTGTATAGTCACTAATAGGCATTAAGATCATTTTCGAATGTCTCCTTTGTTAATTGATTACACAAATCTGAGTTTTATTTGTGTATACGTCATGTTGTTTCCTAGGAGTACATCGGAGATATAGAACCAATTGTTTTGACATACACTAAGGGTATTGTATGAGCATCAATCTTTTATGGGTCTATAAGATTGAATGAAATACAATTTGAATCATATTTTAGAGAATTGTATTGGACTGGTTATCAGAATAGGATGTTTGTTTGGGAGTGTATACTTATCGAAATATTTGTAATCAATTCGGCAAAGATTCCGAATAGACCGCAATGAAACAAACTAGAAGTGAGTATTTTCTACCTTCAGCATCATTATTGTTTTGTTCATCCTTTTTGACACCCCATTCTGTTGTGGGGTTCCTGGAACTATCTTTTGCCTGCGGATTCCATTCTTAGAACAATAATCATCAAATTCATTGCTGCAATACTCCCCTCCATTATCTGACCTGAGACATTTTAACTTAAGACCTGTTTCATTCTCTACCAAGGCTTTCCATTTAACAAAAGTATCAAATACATCAGATTTGTTTCTAATACAATAAACCCAAACTTTCCTTGTTGCATCATCAATAAAAGTAACATAATAACTTGAACCCCCAAGAGATGATACCTGAGCCGGCCCCCACACATCAGAATGTACCAGCTCTAACTTACTCTCTTTCTTCGTAGGTCCAACCTTGAGAAACCTTACTCGCTTCTGTTTCCCATATATGCAGTTCTCACAGAAATCCAAACCTGTTTCTGTATATCCAGGAAAATTCTTCTTTATGATGTCCATGCCCTTATGGCTCATATGACCGAGCCTATAGTGCCATAATGTTGTATCTGCATCTGAAGCCACAAGATTACAATCATTAGTACTATCAGTGGTTAAATACAAGGTTCCAACCTTCTTACCTCTTGCCACCACAAGAGCACCCTTGGTAACCTTCCAAGAGTCTGCTGTAAATATCATAGTACAACCATCACTTCCCAATTGCCCCGCCGATATCAAATTTCTCCTTAATGTAGGCACATGTCTGACATCCTTCAATAGCCATGTATTCCCATTCTGCATCTTAACCTAAACAGAACCTTTTCCAACTATACTGCAAGGCTCATCATCACCAAGAAAAACATGCCCAAAATCCCCTTGAACATAATCAACAAAATAATGCCTATGTGGAGTAGCATGGAAAGAAGCCCCTGAATCTAAAACCCAAGATTCAATAATATTATGCAAAGAAAGAATCAAAGAATCCTGACATACATTACTCGATGCCACATTTGCCTCCTTGTTTTCTTCTTGTTGTTTGTTCTTATCCCGAAGCTCCCAACAGTCCTTCTTTGCATGCCCAGACTTTCCACAATTCCAGCATACAATCTTGCTCTTGAATTTTGACCTTTCCCGATCTTTTGATTTTCCATGGTTTCCTCTATTCTTCTGTCTCCCTCTAGTTTCCACTGTCAAAGCATTCCCTAAAGTAGAAGATTCCCTAGAAGCTTTTTCTTCACATTTCCTCGCTTAGAATCACCCCTACAACATCCTCAAACTTCAACTTTGAGTTAGCTGGAACCGAGTTGCTTACCACCATTACCAGGCTATTCCAACTCTCAGGTAAAGAGCACAGAATTAATAAAGCCCTAACTTCTTCATCAAATTCTATTGTAACCAAAGCTAGCATATTCACAACCGTATTGAAATCATTTAAATGATCTGCTACTGAACTATTCTCAGACATCTTCATATTAAACAAAATTTTCATTAAAAATATCTTGTTAGAGGCAGATGGTTTTTCATACAACTTCCCTAATGCATCCATTAGATCTTTTTTCGTCTTTTCCCACTGGATTGAAATCTTGAAACATTAAATAATACCGAAGATGCAAGACACAGCCAAGATCATTCCAAGTGCCTTCCGATCCAACAAATCCCATTCCACATCTGTCATACTCGAGGGTTTGTTCACCTTCTCAGACAGCAGAGTATAAAGATCCTTCTGATAAAGGTAATCTTCCATCTGCATCTTCCAAAGACTAAAATTCTGCCCATTGAATTTATCAACCCTTAATCTTCCATCATCTTCCATAGCTCCTGCTCAAGATAAAAAACTTTCCCTAATTCAACACTTCAGCAAACCAAACCAGGCTCTGATACCAATTGTTAGGAAATAAGGGATAAAATATGTGGAATAATTCCTCACAGAATCGTAGATAACTAATATGCATAAATATTAAGATCTCAAATAAAATGCAGAATAAAATAACACAACACAAAGACAATATTTAACGTGGTTCACCCAATTTGGGCTACGTCCACCAAGAATCACTTGCTCAGATTTTATTACAAGCCAACAGTCTCTCTCAATTACAATACCAGATCCATTTGGAGCTATGCTCAACAAACTCTACAGAATTCACACTTGAATTCAAACACATCTGCAATACATTTGCTTGTAAACTACTCATATGCATAAGACCATATAAATAGACAATCTATTTAAAGTACATCAATACAAAACCTTAAGAGATATCACAAAACAATGGGTAAAAACCAAAAAACCATGGGCCCAAAAACAGCCCATAACGGTTACCCATTACCCATGGGTTAATAAACCACCCATGAAAATTTACTTCGGGGGCTTCAACCCCCTTGACCCACTCACCGGTGAGCGGGACCACCAAAAATATCTTCAGTGTAACACATGGAAGGTGTACCACAACTCTAACATGAAAATAGGCTCCACAAACATAACACTTTGCCTTTGAAAACCCCTAAAGGGCGGTAATATGTTGAATAACAATAAAATACTTGTGGACAAATATCATTTCGATGACTGTTTCATGTAAATACAACTTTGTTCATGTTCTTGTGTTTTTTTCTTCAAAAATATTCTCTAAAATAAATTCCCTTTGTTTAAATCCAAGATCTCTTTTATGTGGGAACAATTAATCACTCTCTTGCCCTCAAGGTGACTGTCACTATTTGTAAAGGCATCCCCAAATGTTTGATTTGAGACATATTCGTACTACTCCTTCTGTCATTTCAAATTCTTCATGTACTTCCTGGGAAGGTGTCCATAGTGATTTGCTTTTCATGTCCTAAATTTTGATGACAAGCAATCAACTTTATTTCTTCTTGTATCTTCATTGGTTAGAAGATTTCTGCAATTGAATGTTTTGTATTCTATAGAAATTTTTACTTCATGTGGGTTTCAACGTATTAGAATTACAAACTTTATTAAAATCTCTTCTAAAGCCTCCAAACATGGTCTCATTCTAGGAAATTCAAACCAGAGGAAATTCGATGGAGGAAAGCATCAGAGCAACTATGTATTCTTTTCATTTCACACCAAGTATAATAGAGAAATCCTTCAAATAGTTAGTGATTATAACTAGAAGCTTTGATAGGATTTAGAAAAATGGAGCTATTTCAGTCATCCATTAGTGTTTTTCTAAGATTAGCATCAAAGCACTACTTGTAAACTTGTCATGAATTTATGAATTGAATAACTAATAAAATTAGCTAAGTAGTCACACTGTAATTCATAGGCTATTACTATCTTGAAGGACTAAATTGCACCTAATGTATTGGGTATGAAGATGTTAATTTATAGTTTTCAAAATTAAGGTTGCACATTTTGTTTTGTCACACATTAGATATTCTGTAACCCTAAAATACATTATAGGTTCAAGCTTAATTAATTCCAATAGTAAGGGAATAGTTGATATCTTTTCATTTAAATTTCAAGAGCTAATTATCCCGAATGGATACCAAATAGACTTTTCTCATGAATCAGGGATGGATAATTTAGACAACAAACCCAAGGCATTGGTTATTATAAATGATTTCATTTCCTTTCACCTTTTATGACTTGGTTTTGTCCATAAATGGAAGTGGGTGTTCTTAAAGTACCCCAGAAGAAATCAATTCATTGTACAATGGTTACTTTCTTCATTCCTCTAGTGTTTTAACAAATAGGGGAGTTAAATTTTATTGTGGCATTAGAGTAAAGGTTCAACAATGAGGATTATATCATTTCTGATGTAGAACCCTTTCAAGGTTTGCTTCAATATCATTATTCTTGAACAATCATTAACATTTCTACTTTTCATGTAATGTCATTAGGTCATTTTCTAAAATTAGGTCTTTCATATAGGATGTACATGTCCTAGCACTGAAAATTTGTTAAAAAGTCACATTTTTTCATTGGTGCAAACTCTGTTGTAGTTAACTGACACCAAACTAACAATGTTGACATTTATCTTGATCCTTAGCCCATTTTATTTTGCATGGTTTGTATACATTACATTAAACTATCTTTCTGAAAGTGAATTCAATTACAAAATGTCAAGTTCCTAAGATACATTCCTGCACCAAAAAGTGATGATGTAGAGGTATTACAGGACCTCATGAAAGTCAATTTGTAAAGAGGCAAACGTTGGGGGAGCCACAAAATGTGGAACCAATGTGAACTATGAACATGAAATTTTTCTTTTCCTAATCCATTTCTCCCAGTATGGAATTTTTTCACAGGTTCAAGCTGGATGGACCTTGGGAAAAAATTTCAAGGAAAGACACTTCATGTTTTTGTAGGCCAAATAGATTTGGAATTGGATAGCAAGAAAGATCAACAATAATGATTCTAAAGAATCCATAACCAGATCAATACCAAGCCAAGATGACCATGCTAATCAAACATCTTTGATCAATAAGATGAAAAATTTGTCAAATAACTTTACATAAAACCTTTGCAAATAAATGAGCAAATATCATATATTATTATGGAACTCAATGTACAATGAGAATGGGCCTTTCTTAAATAGGAAAGGAATCTTACAATCTAAAACCAGTTGTAATTCGTAGATCAAGCCATAAATCAAGTGAAATAACTAGTCATCAAAAACTAGTCATCAGACCATAGATTTAGGAGAGAACTAGACATCAAGGATCTAAATGAATACCATAGATCAAGAAAGAACTAGTTAATACCATAGATCAAGGAAAGAATCTAACCTAACAACTAGATAATATCTCCTAATATCTAAATAAGATAAAATCAACAAATATCCACACTAATAAGTGGGTGAGGATAAATACAATAAAGGTAAATAAAGTACCTAGGTGAACATGAGCTAAGGTAAATACCTACTCTAACATTCCTCAAGTGAAGGTAGGGGCCAAAATAGAAGTGTATGTCCATTATGAGTCCCAACAACTAGGCCTGATGAGGTACTCATGTACAATAATTGGGAAAAATAATCACCGCAAGGTACAAAAAAACTAGTAACAACAAACTAGTAAAGAGAGTAAAAACCCACATTCAAGGCATCCCAAGAAGCTCATGACTTCAAAAAAACTCATACAATGTTGAAGAAGTTTGGTTGCACACCTGGTCAGAATCCACTGCTCGATCACAAAACTCAAAAAAACTGACACTATGGCTTCAAGGTAGAATAGCTCCATACAATCTAGAGACTGTCAATGGAGATGATGTCAAAAGTGCAAAAAAAAAAAGAATAAATATAATTCGATCAACTACTAGGATAAATAGGTGTGTCCACGATCAAGAAAATAACCAAAGCAACAGGTGGCAAGGACACAAAATCCAGAGTGTTTCATGATCCAATAAAAGCCAAGGTAACAAGGTAAGGACACGAAACCAAAGAAGCATAGGATCAACACCACACCCTTCCCATATGTTGAATGGGTGGAGTGATGCTACAAATCTGTATGAGTTACCCCAAACCAACTACTCAACATTGAAAAAATAACACTAGGATTCACCAAAAACCAGATCTCATAAGAGAGCCACTTGTCAACATGCCAAAAGTGTCGAAAATATAGATACAAAATCTCTCAACAAAAAGAGATACACTACACCTGCTAAAGAAAAATGCTCAAAACAAGAATCATTATAATGCAGAAGGTATAGAAAGTGGAGCAAGAAGTGAATGGTGGAGGAGCCACATGTATATAAAGTCCTCTCAATGAATGCCTATGTCACCACCATGAGTGATCAGATATCCACCCCAAATCAACACGATGGATGACTGAAGATGCCTGCATATGACTTGGTGTAAAATACATAATGGGTGCATGCAAAGGAACATCAGAATGTGTGTCAGGTTGATCATGTCTGACAATTGAAATCTCAGGTTTTTCAAGCCTGAGTGAAGGTGTAGAACTCATGTGTTGTTCATGATCCTCAGAAAGACTCGAGTGAACAAAAATATTAGCTCTGTCAATGTGTGATCCCAATGAAGTATCTACTTGAAAACCAATGTTATGGTGAGAATGTCATTAACATGTGAATAGGGGAAATAAAATACATGTGAATGTCTTCCAATACCTCCACCATAAAACCCATAAAACAGAGCATGCGAGAACCGAATGCAATTAGTGGTATGCTTTTCAAAAGAGCCATGCAATATGAGTGACATGTATAAAGTAGGATACACAAATGTGAAACTAATAGGCACAAATGTGGAAGAGAACATGTTGTAACAAGATTCGACTCATATTGAGCATCAATTTAGAAACATGCAAAGACTGACATGATCAATCAATAGTTCAGTGGGTATTTATGGAGCAACAACTGCAATTGGACTAGGAGCATGGACATGAATATGTCCACAATATGATGGTGATGTTGTAGGTGAGCAAGTTTTTGCTGTATGGAGTATATTAGGTATCCTTTCGTGAATGAGTGAATGTAGAAGAGAATTTCACTTCTTGAGAATCTATTTTTTTCCAAAAATTTTACAATATCCTCTTGAATTCCACACACTTCAATTGCATATCATTTCTCAGAATCCATGATAGATACAAAATAAACAACTCAAAAAAGTTTAGGACATCAGGCTCAGCTGAAATTGTGCGCCACAATTGATTACAACACTCCACCATATTTGGCACTTTATAGTATAGTGTTGTTAAAATAAATGAATTTCTAATGGAAATAGTAATGAAAAAATAAGCACTTTTGCAAAAAACGGGTGAAAACCAAGTTACCGATCATAAAAGATAAGGAAGCTTTTCCTAATATTATGCTTGGTGGCCTATTTATTTTAGTTGCCACTAAAACAAAATAAAATTGTTTACTTTTACCACACTGGAAAAATGTACTTACACTTAAGCATGGATGTGGATCAATGACCAGGAATTTGGTAAAATCCTAGGATGTATGGAATTTCCCAAGATGCACATTTCTAGAAAATGATGTAACAAACTACCATTCACCCAATGTTGAAATGTCATCCTTGCCATTATACCGAAAAAATACCCAGAAAAATAATTTCTTGAACTAGTTTTCCTCTAGCATGAATCCTAGGCAAAACAGTGTGTTTCTTTAAAACAACAAAAAAAAGACCAAAAAATGGTTTGTAAAAAACTCACAGAAATGGTTAAGTTCATGAGTCGATCTTAGGGTTTTGGAACACCTTAACGGATCCAATGGAAGGTTGTTTTGCATAAAATTACGTGTTCAATACAACAAAATATGACCAAATCCCAAATATATGAATATACCCAAAGAATTTATTTGCAAAATTGGGGAAACTTACAGACGGATGTCCTTATAACAATCTCTGTGCTCTGATACCATAAAAGGAATGATAACCAGATCACTACCAAGCCAAGAACAGAGCTTTTAATCAAACACCATGATCAATAAGATGAAAGCAATTCATCAAAATAACTTTACATAAAACCTTTACAAACAAATGAGCAACAATATCATATATTATTATGAGAACTCAATGAAATACAATGAGAATAGGCATCTTGCTTATATAGGCAAGGAATAACAATCTAAGAACCAGTCAAGGTTGTAGATCAAGCCATAAATCAAGGAAATAACTAGTCATCAAAGAACTAGTCAAGACCATAGATTTAGGATTGAGAACTAGACATCAAAGGTATCTAGTCAATACCATAGATCAAGGAAAGAACTATACCTAATGAACTAGATAATATCTCCCTAATATCTAAATAAGATAAAATAAATATACACACATAAGTGGGTGAGGATAAATAACTTAAAGGTAAATAAAGTACCTAGGTGAACATGAGCTAAGGTAAATACCTAAATAAATCAACAAACAACTCTTTTTTTAAAATTAAAATGACGAATAAAGACTTAGAGTTTGGTCTTTATATAAATATTATTTTTCAATTGGTTTCTAACAAATAGTTAGGTTTCCATATTATTTATTTTCTAACTATGCCTTTGGGAGTTGATAACTATTTTTTGAAGTTTAAATATGTTTATCTTTTATCTGTATCTTTAAGGTCTTGGGTATATGAAATTGATAAATAGTATACTGGCCCAAATTAGGTGTTTTTATACATATTTGAAAAGAATTCTAATTTTTCATTATTTTTTGAGGTATGTTAGGGGGGACACATGATCGGAGCTCCATTATTTTTTGAAAACATAAAATTTTTTTGTACTAGAAAAATCATACAAAAAAATACTCGCTAAAAAAATGCTTCAAAAATTATTCTAACACAAACTAGATGCTCCTAGTGATCTTTCTACCAAAGGGTTTTCAAAAATACTAAATATAGCTCAAAAAATGGTGGGGGGCATGAAAGTCACTCTATTATGTTTTTTAACAAAAATAGGAGCAAATTGGTATTTTAGTTATTTGACCCACTTAAACTTATCCATTTTCAATAAAATTTAGTAGCTTAGAAACTAGACTCAAAATGCTACGATTCATATTTTTACAACATCTTCCAATTTTGAGTGTAACTATTTCAAAAAACTCGTACAAGTTGAAGTTTTTTATTTTTTAAAAAAATGCATCCACTTAAGACCCCCTTTTGGCCCCCCAACTTGATGCACTTACCCTTGGACATATAAATACCTTCTTGACTCCAACATGTGAGTAAGATAATTCACTGGTTGTTGTGTATCAGCTCTTGTCACAAGAAAACTCTAACTAATTTATATAACCTTGAACTTTACTCCTGATTCTCATAAGAAATGCTGTGAAACTTATCTTTATATGAACTCTTAAAAATGATTCATATTATGAAGGCCAAACACCTGAAATGAATGTCTATGTTGAATGATTCTCCTCATTTCCAATGCTTCCAAAACCCCATCTTCAAATTGTCCTTTAGATCCTCATAAAGGTTAGTACCTATCTAGAAATTTTTTTGACAACTCGCCAATATGAACTTATAAATCAAGATTATTTGATATTGATTCAACTTACCATCTTGGTCCCTATGAATTTTCTATGACTCATCAGTATGTGAACATCTATAGCTGGACTATGATATCATACCTTAACATTATAAAAATCAATATGTGAAAATAGACCAAGAGGAACCATAGTGAGGATTCTTAATGTTGATTTACACATAACAAAATAATGCTGGTTATCAACATTGAAACTCTTGGGAAGCTCTAAAATTTTCATGACATTTTAAAGTTCTTTCACTTATTAGAAGCTGGAACATTTTTATTTACAGGTTTTAAAAAATAGAGTTTTCGGACAGCAATAATATGATACTTTTCACACCATTTGTATCAAACTACTCTTAGTAACATTTATGTGTTCAACATTTGGCTCTTTATTACCATAAGCTAAATTACAAAATTTACAACAATACGCATAAGATTTTTGTTGAATAGGTTTGACCTTAATCTTTACAATAAACATGCTAGAATTATTATTTTTAATTATTTCAATGTTCCACAATTTTAAAGTTGTCATTTTTTAGCTTGGACATGTTTGTAAACATCCATTATAGAAAATCCCCATTTATTTTTTCAAAAATAGATTTTAAATAATATCTACCACATTTATATTATTCAATTTGAAATAAATTAATGAATTATAATAACAATATGTGGGGATTCCACATTAAATAGTTCATAAATATTATACAAAAAAATGTAGATATAGCCACATAACTCAGTATTTATATAAAGCAATTGTGGAAATGCCACATAACTCAAATTTTAGATTTTTAATGCATTTGCTTTGTGTAAATTCAATATTAATCAAAATATATATTTATTATCTTTCAAAATCTTTTAAAGTGTTGTATCATTACATGTTTGAGTGGCTGTATGAGATGAACTAACATCTTCACCAATTCAATCATGTCACTTGTTGACATAAATTTGTTGTTAAGAATAAATCAAAAATTAGGGTTGGGATCGCTTGGTATTGGTCTCCACTTTAAAGGCACAAGTTCATTGGTTTGATTCTTATTTACCATAATGTATTGAGTTGGGTATTTGCATGAGAAGTTGATTATCAATGGTGATCACCTTATGTAAGAGACTCTTCAATAGAGTACAAAGTTAAAATAATAATAAAATAATAACTAATAAAAATTATAAAATTATTATAAATTATGTGGATGCTCCACAATTTAATTCTATTTATAAAAATGTAGAAAATATATATCGTAGATTGTCGGTAGTTGTGCTCATATTTGAGAGGAAGTATACACTAGATTTACAATTATGATTAAGCGTATAAATAAATTAGTGATCACCTTCATCCTAAGAAATTATGAGTAAGGGGCAACGACGCCATCAAATTCATGTTGTGTGTGATTCTAGCCTCAACTATTTTGACTATGATCCGTGGTGAGTATCTCCAACCCTTGTACTCAGCAAAATATGAAAATCGATTGGCTCATGTAAAGCCTATCAACATCACCAATAGACCAAGGGCCATTCGATATTATTTACTATTTTATTAATATTAACATCTATAAATTTTCAATACGTATTACTAATCTTGTTAATGTTAAATTATAAATTATTATATATCTAACCTTTAAAATGCATTCCTCAAATATAAATTTTAAATACTATGTATTAATATTTTATTTTGTTAAAATTTCTTTCGTGAAATAGACTATATAAGAACAACAATTGTCATGTTGAAAACGTTTTCCATAAGTTTATACAAATTTTTAAACTATACAAAAATAAATGGCTAGTAAAAATCACAGGGAAAAAGGAAAATATTAATAGCAGATTGAAAACTTATATGGTAGTTTTATATTTATATGAACATGACACGTGGATCTTGCGTTCTAAAGTTATGCAAGCTTGATATATTAATTTATGTGGATTAAGTCAAAAGTGGATCATAATAGTTAGTTATGATTTACTCAATAACAATATTACCATAAATATCGTAAACCTCTTAAATCTGGGAGATCATGAATCCTAATTTTAATAATTTTTCTTTGGCTATAATAGGTTTTTTTCAATTATCCTACTATTAAAATACGCAATGCTTAAAATCCACTTCCTAAAAATTGGTTTGTTATTTCCTTCAGAGCACTATACAGGTTCGATGCGATTGGTTCTTCATTTCAAAAATTGTTGATGCAAACTTCTGTATTATTGAATATTTTTTTATTGTTCATTATGTCATTTTGTAAGATTGTTTGTGTAGATCTGCAGTTCCAGATGATGCTGGTGGCTATTTTGAGAATATTTCACATCCACATCTTTGTTACATATTAATAAATTATTATTCAACTCCATTTGTCAAGTTACAAATGGCATAATCAAATCTTGCTCGAATGAATTGTACACAAGTAAAATCCAAGAAGAATTTGATAGTAAAAGTTCATAAATTTCTTTATTCAATTTGTCTATTGTAAGTCCCAGATGGATGGATTTAAATAAAATTGAGAGGATTTCGGCTAGTTTGGTAGTGCATAAGTAAGATGTCACATGAAACTTGTTTGTTCAATTCATAGAATGACATTTGGGAATATTTCAATATTTGTACTAATGTTAACAATCTCAAATTGGTTGTTTGTCATATTTTTAATGTTTTTGAAGACATTCGTACAACTATTGATGCCTTAGAGAGTTTGATTTCATCTGTATTTCTTTTCAAGTAAATTGGGTCTCATTACAACTATACATTTCATCCATTGATTTAACTTACGGCTTTCTGTATTTGAATAATATTTAATATTTTTTATATATCAATTTGTTTGTTATTATTATATTAATATTTATCTGATTTTTTGTATTTCATTTTATCAAATTCAAATTTGTATCTCAGTTTATATAATAATGTAAAGTTAATTTATTTTTCTTTAAATAAAACTTAGAAAGTAAATATTATTTTGAGAATGATTTAAACTTAATGTATATTTAACCAAGTTAAATTTGTATAGAAATTAATAATAAAATTAGAATAAATTTAGTATTCAATTAAAAATTAATAAGTATTTAATTAAATTAAATTTATGTAGATAGAAATAATTATTTAACATGGGTTGAAAATATAGATAAGTCACAAACATAATTATCTAAAGAAAAGCAAAATTCAAAATCATATAGGACTTTAGTGAGATTGGGTTTTGCATTTTAAAAACGATAAGCAAACGTTCAAGATTCTTTTACAGGCGCGTATTAGGACTTTCTAGGGAAAGGGGAAAAACACACGTTTCCTAGGCCAAGTTAAAGAAGAGATGGACAAATTGCAATGCATTAGCCGTGACGTCACGAAGAGTATGTATGTCATTCATGACATTATATGAAAGTGATGACCTCACACTACTTGTTTATATCTATTTTGAAGACATAATACAAAAAAAATATGTAAGTGATGACCTCACACTATTTGTTTATATCTATTTTGAAGACATAATATTATAACTAGCAAATGTATCCATTGGTGTATGGAGAGGCCGATAAGCATACAAAAAGATAGATTAGATTGAATATATTATCAATACATGATGATGGAAGATGAAAAATGTTGAGAAATGTAATATGAAATATTTAGATGGAATTAAAACACTACACAGAATGCTATACTTTTAAATCTAATATTTTACAATATCAATCTTCCACAATTAACAATATATAATGTACAAGTGTCTTATTCTAAAAGACACTAAAATATTATATTTTATAATTTGTACTTTATGATCAATATATTTAATTAATATGTATTATCAATGTTTTCACACACCATTACATAAACTTATGATATCAAATTTGTAAGATGTGCCGTTCAAACGCAAACTATAAAGTTTAAGGGAAATAAAACTATTTAAACTATTATAGATATCTTAAATAATATATTAAAAAAATGTCTAGACGTATCAATCTTAAAGCTTTTATGTTGGACTTTTCAAATATCATATTAAAATTTTCATTTATTTTTAGACACATTTTTCATGGTTGGTGACAAATGGTGTGAATCTAGATACACTTATGTGTAACACTTGTCAATGTCACCAAGATATCATTATTTTTTTAAATACTTACGTGTTGTAAAAAGGAAACCTTTTAAATGATGGTCAAATAGATGCCAAAAATAACATAACAATCAAAACTGGACACACTCACTAGATTATAGCCCACAACCACTCCTCATGATGTCCTTGTAGAACATTATTCACATATCTATTTTTTTAACCTATGAGAAATTTATTAAAAAAGTTTTTTTTTAACTTGATAGATTAGAAGTGAACACGCATGTTCCATTACAGCCTTCTAGCTCTCCCTAGATGTCATTGTACGAATTCCTTTTAACATAATGAACAGTCTAAAAGTTTCATAAATAAAAAATATTAATATCGTTTAATATAAAAAAAATCATTGAACAAAAACCTAAAATTTTTAGCCTGACAATATTGATAAACATGGACCCGATGAACCCTAAAGTGGACCCCATGCTTCGAACCCTAAACAGAGGACTGGGCGGCAGGCATGACTCTCGCGGCAGATATCTGGCACATGAGGAAAAAAACGTGGTTCTTTCATGGATTGACCAGGATTTCTGCGCTAAGACTGAGAGCTCTTTGAATGGTGGAATATCTGTGACAAGCCCTTGGGGTGGCTATGGAAATACTGGCGCGGGACAGGGATAGTGTCCATGTGCTGGTTCGTAGGGACAGGGGACTTCGCTGGCTCTGAATCCATTGCACTTGCTCAGCTCGGCGGTAGTTCTTTGCGTTCTGAAAACGACTGATGGTGCTTGGGTTTCCTGTAAACGGGCTGGTGTGGATTGCCTCCTTCCCCTATTTCTCCAAAGCTTGGCCTGCACTCTGATTCGTCCCTCCTGATTTCGCCTCTTAAGCGGCTGCACGCGGATGGCCTTCCTCCTGAAAAAGCCTCAGATGTTGTCGGGGACCAAAATGATGCTTCATTCAAAGAAATTTTGCACACTTCGAGCTCCATGGCCCCTCTCGCCATTTTTCCCTACATCACCTTCGGAGAGGAAGTACTTGACTCTGAGCGCTACTCTCAGGTGCATGCATTGGTTGGTAGATTCAGTGCTCTATGGCCTAGCCTTCCAGATCTGCATGAATGAAAATCAAAACACTCGATTCCGCTACTCTCGAGCAGGTTAGATCTTTACCCTTGTGCTAAAGGAGTATTTATTGTTTATTTTTTAATTTACTGGATGATAAAGACATCATAACAAGAAAACTTTGGGTCTGTAAATCATGATAATTTATTCTAAAACCTTGGTTCACCTTCTTTAACCCACCCAGAGAATCATTCTCCCACAAACCTGTTTGGATTAGGTTGCCGCATCTACCTCTCCAATTTTGGATCTGGGAATGTATGATTTCCATCAGCAATGTTATATGCCGCACTCTTTTCATTGATTCTAAGACTACTAAATTTACCCATAGAACATATGCTATGATCCTGGTTGAACTTGATACTTCTACAAACATTCTTGTAAACATTGCGCTAAAAGTGCAAAATAGAACATGGTCTCAGCCATTAGACTACAAGGTTTTACTTTTTAAGTGTAGATGATACTTCTCTTTAGGTCATACGGCTACTACTTGTGGGTTGGATAAGCGCATAAAGGAGAAAAACAACTGGTGGAAAAATGCCCTCCCGGAGTAAATGGTTTTTGATGCTAAAGTAAATTTGGATTCAAAGAATGATTTGGATGTGGTCGAATCGGTTCTAGAAATGCCTCTCACAAAAATTTTGTGGGGGAAAAAGTGGGGCACTCAAACGTTGAAACACTTGCGTAAGTCCAAGAAACTCCTGTCTCAAAAATTCTAGTTATTGGTTACAAGGGGAATGCAAAAGTTTTAACTCACACAAACAACATTGTTGCTCCAATTGGAAACAATGCGGCTGAGGAACATCCCCACCCCTCCTTTTCCTGTGGAAAAAATGACACATTTTTCACTAAATTCTATTGAGGCCATTCTTCCTATCGAGGAGGTTTCAGAAGGTTGGAAAACGCTGCACAAAAAGAAAAAAAAATTCTCAAGAATACTATCTCTCCACCTGGATGATTTGTATTTTTTTGTTGTTCGGTTGTTCCTCTTTTCTATATATATTTTTTCCGGGCAGTAGTTGTGTTTGGTCTTCTGTGGTGTTGCAGTTGTTGTATTGTTGTAGTCTAGTTGTATTTGGGCTTCTTGTTGGTAGTTTGTCCTCTGCATTTGTCCTTCTTTGTTTATAATGGCTTTTAGGCCTTCTTATAAAGGTGGTCCCCACTGGTCAACAACCACTTTGGTTTTCTTTTTTCATGTGGATTTTGAGGCTTGTTGTACTTCGGGGTATGGTCCCTTCAAAACCATTTACCAATAATAATAAAAATGTGGAAAAACCAAATTGTAATGGTATTCAACATTACACGTCTAAAACTGTAGCTCTAATGAAAAGTTTCATAAAATATCATTTGTATGTTAATGTAGGGTCACTAATCAATAATATATGTAAAATAAAATATGAGAAAGGTGTGTTATGGAGTGCTTCCTCATCAACTATTTGAAACCTAACCCTAACCCTACTATTAGAGATGACTGCATTTTTGGCTTGGGCAATTGTCGTGCAAGTGGAGGTAGATCAGGGGCTTCTAGTTTGGGCGTCAGTGGCGGGTATGGTGCTTCTGATCTATGTGACAGTGGCAATGGGATTGCCTCTGGTGGCACGACTGTGTTTGGCTGGCAATTTCTTGTCTCTCGCTTAGATGGTCTTTCTTTTGGGGGCAGAGGTTGTGGCCCTATGCGAGCGGATTCTGTGGGTTGTGTGCAGAATTGTTTTGTTGTCATGCATACAAGGGTTTTTCCACAGGTCGACGCTTTAGTTTTTGCCCCCTTCTCTTGGTTGGTTGCTATGTTGATTGAGAGAAATGATCAATTAATGGCCATTGTTGGGGTTTTTTCTAAGGAGAAACAATCAGCAAAGGTTCAATAGTGAATTGCTACTGTTGATAGAGGTGATATGGACCCTGTTCTGTATGGTGGTGGTGTTCGTGGTTTTGGGTTGTCATCCTTTGCGTAGCCATCATTTATACCTTTAGGCCGCTCTTTCCTGGGAGGTGTTGTGACGACTATCAAGGGTGTGGGGATTGGTTGTCTTGTTCTTGTCCTTGGCGGCTAGATCGACCCTTCAACTGAGCTCTACCCCTCTTTTGTGGATCATGTGGTGGAAAATACAGGTAGGAAGGTGGGTGTTGCTGAGGGAGGCTCTATTCTATTCCATCAAGCCCCTTTTAAGAAACATTATTTTTTGAATGTGGCTACTATGACCCTTAATTTGACTCACCTTCCGCTTAATGTTACTATAATCTCTCCCTCGATTTCTTTCAGGGAGACGGTGTTATATGCAGAAGAAAGCTTCTCCAGCCAAGGGTTGATCTGTTGCTTAAATGGAATTTTTCCTGCGTGTCGCTTCTCCACTCTTCGATTTATTCGAATTGGCAACCACTCACAACAGGTAAAGTGGAAATTTACCCCCGTGCTAGAGGGTTTTTTATTGTGGTCTTTAATGTTGTTGAAGATAGAGATGTCATCTTCTCTAAGTTATGGGAACTATAGAATCGTCACTTGCTGATGAAACCATGTGTCCTGTCCTTCAATCCAATCACTGAAACATTCAATGTTAAGCTACTACGGGTAAATTACCTCATCTTTCGTTGCAGTTTTCGGGGAGGAGAGTTTGATTTCTATTGGTAATGCATTGGGAAAATGTTTTTCCATCGATTCTAGAACAAAATATTATGGACATGCTAGCATTCTAGTGGACCTAGATACCTCTCTTGATCTATCTGTTTCCATTTAACTCAAAGTTTTGGACAGGATATGGACTCAACCTCTAGACTATGAAGGTTTTCCCTTTAGATGCAGGAAATGTTTCACCTTGGGTTGCCTTGCTTCTGATTGTCAGAAAGTGAAATAAAAGGTGAATGAAAATGTTTCTTGGTGGAAGGATTCCCAACCCAGTCTATTGGTTGTTGGGGACGTTTCAGATACTTCTTCAGTTGATTCGATGGAGGATGCTCGGGTGGTTGTTGCATTTGATTTTCAAGAGGAGGCCGTAATTGAAAATGGGGAGTTTTAGTTACCGGTTGAGACTCTAGTTTCCCCCCCTGCGGTGGGGTTTGAGGGGTCAGTTTTTTGTCAGCTTGGGCAGGGTGTTTGTCGCTCCCTTCGGGGTCAGACACTAGATGTAAAAACACAAAACCTTCAAGGGTTCAAATGTGGGTAAAAGGGGCATATTTGAAATTAGGTTTCTAATCTTTCTAGATGAAAAAACAGATTCTAATAGGTGTGAATGTTGGATAGTCATGAATCAAAAAAAGAAAGGAAAATCTGTTAGTGCTCCTCTTAAAATGAGCTTAAGATCCCATGTTCGGGATCCTCATGGGTAATCCGCCCTATGTGTCCGGTTAGGCTTGTTCGATAGAGGTTTAGAGTATTTCTTGAGGAAGGTCAAACATGTTTGACCCACTTTTTTGGAATATTCTTTCCACTCTTTTGTTCCTTCCTAGGCTTGGTTCTAGGTGGTTTCTCTATTTGATTGGTTTTTGGTCTGGTGACCTCACTTCTCTTTGTTTGTTGCTGAGCTTTATTGCCTATCTTTTAGTTGTATAGGGTTCTTGATCTCTTCAAAATAACTCTTTTTACTGTATCTTAAAAAAGTATGATAAAAGTGTAAGAATAAATAAAAAACAAAAAAAATATTCAAAAAAAAATTTAAATGTAAATATTAAAAAATAAACATTTTTTTTAAAAATAAAACTTTAAAATGTGATTGAATAAATATATGAATATTTGCATCTAATCTATTATTTATACGTTGCATAGTTCATATTTAAGGAGTGTTTGTTTTTTTTTATCCCTTTATTTTCTCTTCCTTGGTGTATTCCATTATTCTCTCTCCTTCATCCAAATCTTCCTCCTTTAGTTTAGGGGAATGTAGTTGATTATTTCTCCTATATAATGTACGTACTTCTTCATAATAAAATCAATGTGTTGAGAGTACTTCACTCCACATTCTTCTCAGGATCTATCTGACTCCTACATTTTGGTATCAGAGCAGCAAATCCTCTGGCCTGTGGAAAATAGAAGTGGAAGAGCCTGCGTGTTGGATGGAGAGACTAGAAGGAGGGCAAGGAAGGAGAATTTTTGAAAAGTGGAAGACAAAGAAGTCTCTGACTTGAATACCTATATGCGTGGAAAAGCACTCCTCCTGAGACCTGCGTATGGTGGAAAGGAGAATTTTCTAGTCTCTACATGTAATTGGGAGATAGTCCCTTACTACTGCGTGAAGAAGCAAAACAATTTGTTGTTCTGTAGTCCTTCTCTTGTTGCTGCGTGGAGTGATTATACTAGAGATTTGCGTGAAACATAATTTTTTTCTCCTGCATGTACGTGGAAGTCTGCCTGAATTGAATTCTTGGTGGATAATTTTTTTTGAGACCTGTGCTTGGACCTGTCTTTCAACCTGCGTGGAGGAAAATGCAGACTATGCGTATATAAATATACTACCTGTGGAATTTCAAAACCTGGCTTTGTATCTTCCAAGGACATTTGGAGCTTGCGTGGAAATATTAAACATTTTATCTTCTAATTTAGCTATAGAAAATTTAGATCCATCTGCATGAATGATGCGTGAAGGTGAAGAAAAATCTGAGTGGAAATTGTGTGGAATTCACATTTGAAAATCCTCTCTGCGTGGAGATATGGATTCCATGGAATCTTACCAAACGCCAGTGTGGCAAGAAGCAAGAGACAAGTGTCAAGTCTCAACCTGCGTAGAAGAAAATTTTAAAAAAAAAAGCACTTGCAGTGGAATGGAAGTTGATTTGTTGTAGTCACTTTTCAACACAAAAAACCAGTGGATGAAGTGACTGCTTTAGAGACTCTCGTGGAAGTCTGACACTACGTTTGAAGCATTTCTCTACTAGGCAGCAACGTGGGAAGAGAGTCATTGTTGTAGCATAGAAGATCTCTAATGCGTCAAAAGCATAGATTTGCATATCTTCAGAAAATCACTTGAGAGTTGAAGAACTACTGTGAAGTTTGATACTGATACTCAACCAAGGAAATGTGAAGCTGATCCTACAACACTTCGCCGAATGTCGAGTGTAGACAACTCGATTGAGAGCGTCAATAACACGGTCGCCATAGCTGAAAGCTAGAATATCAACTCGCCAGTCAGAGAACACCGTGAAGAAGCTCCTGAGAGCTCCAGGTTCTACTTTTCTTTGCTGAACGAGCTTCGGAATACCGGCAATCTAGCCTTCGACAAGCTAGTTCGAGAAGGACTTCTTGAATACTTTCTTTTCGACGTCAGCTACCAAGAAAAGAAAGTACGAGAAGAATTAGAAGCTGGGTACGACGCCGACTGTGACGATGAAGAAGAACACCCTACAAAGTGTCACCGTCTCACAGCACGTGAATATCGCGAGCATCTACGAGCCAGTAATTCTCATCAGTGAGTCAAAGTTGTAATAACTCTTGAAATAAATAAATAAATATTTTTTTATTACGATGTCTGCTCCGAAGTTACTTCTGTCTGATGCTCAGTTGCTCAAAGGGTCCAATTTTGTGGCCTGGAAGACAAAAATGAAGACAATCCTTCAGTTTGAAGGATTATGGGGAATTGTCACAGGGTCTGTGCCCGCTCCCACAGCCCCCGATGAACTAATAAAATATGAGATGGCTAGTGCTAAAGCCTTGATGCTGATAATGCTCAGTATCAGTGATGATGTGCAACCACATGTTCGTAATGTGGAGAAACCAAAGGAGGCCTGGGACAAGTTGGCAACCATTTATGAAGCCAAAAATCAGATGAAGATTCTTCATCTTCAGTCAAAGCTGCACACCCTCTCTATGGGGTCAGATGAGAAAGTGGAGGAGTTCTTACGTCACGTGGCTGAGCTGAGATCAGAGTTATTAGTGCTCGGTGAAATGGTGGATGATAAACTTCTCATCGCAATCACCTTGAGAGCACTCCCTTCTCAATTTCGAGTGTTTGTTACGACACTGAATGTGTCTAAACAAATAGTGACATTCGAAGAGCTTGTGAATTTGCTGCAGCAGGAAGAGGCCATCACTTCATCCCATGAGGAGTCTCAGGATAAAGCCTTGTTCTCAAAGCCTTACCATGGCCAGAAGAATCGGAAGGGTCCCCCAGAGAAGCCAAATCAAGCGCAACCAAAACAACAACAGAAAGATCAAAAGTCAAAGAGATGGTGTCACATTTGCAGAACCAATACTCACGACACTGATCACTACTGGCATAATAGCTTGAAACAGGGGTCTTCAAGTCATACAAGCACATCCAGGTGCGAAGATTTTCAAAATTCCAAATGACGTCCCCACTGGAGAAAGTAGAAGGGACATCTCGCAGCCCAAGAAGATGATGAATCTGATGAGGAGACATCAGAAGGAGCCCATTGTGGTAAGAACCTTGTACTCGTCTCTCAAACTTCTCAGCCCATGAAGAAATTCTGGTTGATAGACTCTGGTGCAAGCAAGCATATGTCAGGTGACAAGAAGCTGTTTGATTCACTACACGAAGAACCAACTGGAGATCGAGTTCGGATAGCGGATGACAAAGAGTACATTGCAGAAGGAATAGGGAATGTCACCATTCCTCTGGGACCATGAAAATGTACACTTACAAAGGTACTATATGTTCCTGGCTTGACTAGCAACCTCTTGTCAGTTACTCAGCTCTTGAATCATCACCTTAAGGTAGAATTTCTTGTTCAAAATGGCATTAAATCATGCTTAATCTCCTGACAAGGTACGGTTCTTGCTAAAGCTTTTGTAAAAGATAAGTTATTTGCTTTAGATACTGTTTCATCTTCTGCAGTAGCTTTATCTGCTTCAACAATAGAATCAACTGCCCTATGGCATTTTAGATATGGACACTTGTCGGTCAGTTCATTGCACCAGATGAGTTCAAAAGCAATGGTCCATGGACTACCCAAATTGTCCAGTTCCTTGCCTATTTTCCCTGGCTGTCTTGCAGGAAAACAACACAGAGATCCATTTCAAGCGAGCACCTTCCATGCCAAGAAGTGTCTGGAGGTAGTTCATACCGATCTGAATGGCCCATTGCCTGCTTCATTTTCAGGATACAAGTACTTCCAACTATTCGTGGATGACCACTCTCGCAAGATGTGGGTATATTT
Organism: Taxus chinensis; assembly: GCA_019776745.2. Lineage (NCBI taxonomy): Eukaryota > Viridiplantae > Streptophyta > Pinopsida > Cupressales > Taxaceae > Taxus > Taxus chinensis. The sequence goes on along the minus strand of JAHRHJ020003662.1, from coordinate 35,526 downwards.
CCTAAAGAAGAAAAGTGAGGCTCTTCAACATTTTTAGAACTTCTATCATCGTGTTGTCAAAGAAACTGGACAACCACATCTTCTACTTACCTCAGATCGAGGAGGGGAATTTACATCCAAGAAGTTCTTGGCCTTCCTGAACTAACATGGCATTAAGCAGAACCTAACTCCTTCCTACACACCCTAGCAAAACGGAATTGTTGAGCATTCGCAATCACACAGTGATGGAGATGGCTTGCTACATGCTAACAACTGCAAAGCTAGAGGAATGCTATTGGGCTGAAGCAGTACAGTTGTATATCTTCTCAACAGGGCACCGACAAAGATTCTACAAAATAAAATGCCAGAAGAGGTATGGAGTGGTAGAAAGCCATCAATTTCTCATTTACGAGTATTTGGTTGCACAACATACATGCATGTCCCAGCTCAGAAGAGAAAGAAGGTTGAGCCAAAAACACTCCCGTGTATCCTTCTTGGCTACAGTACTACCTCGAAGGCATACCGTCTCATGGATCCTGAGACAAAGAAAATATACGAGAGTCGGGACGTGGTTTGTGACGAGTCATCCTTTGACTCAATAGTATCAATAGAAGATCCACTTCCAACCACATCTCACCGATTAGTCTCCGAATCAGATGATGAGCCAGAGGAGACTACTCAGAGAAAAGAAATGCTGCCAGGAGAACTATTTGTTGACCTTGGAGAACTGGAGAATGTGAATCCACATCAATCCACATGGAAATGACACAGTTCTTCTCAAAAGCAGCCAAGTTCTCATCCGAAGTGGGTACAAAGCACTATCAAGGACTCACATTTGCAACAACTCCCAGATACATCATCCGGAGTCAAAACAAGGAGTCAAACAAGAAATGAGGTAAACTTTGCACTCATGAGTTCACTGATGAATAGCTTCGAGCCAGATAATGTTCGTGAAGCACTCAGTCAACCTCAGTGGAAGGAAGCCATGGATACAGAAATATGACTCACTCATGAAAAATCAGACATGGGAACTTGTCGATCTGCCTACAGGAAAGAAACCCATAGGCTGCAAATGGGTTTTCAAGACAAAATATAAGGCAGATGGATCCATCGACAAACATAAAGCATGACTTGTAGCAAAAGGATATGCTCAGAAAGAGGGCATCGACTATGAAGAAACCTTTGCACCCACTGCGAAGATGAAGACCATCAGAGTAGTTTGCACACTTGCAGCACAGAAAGGATGGAGACTTCAGCAGATGGACGTCAAGAGTGCTTTCCTAATTGGTGATCTTAAAGAAGAAGTATACATGACCCAACCTGAAGGATTTGTTGATGAAGAGCAGCCTAAGAAGGTATGTCGTCTCATCAAATCACTTTACGGACTGAAACAAGCTCCCAGGGCATGGTATATCAAGATCAACGATCACCTTTTGTAGCATGGGTTCACTCGTAGCCCCTCATATTCCAATTTGTATATAAAGAAGGTAGGAAAAGAAATTGTCATTCTTGTTGTATATGTAGATGATCTTGTGATCACTGGAAGTTCAGAAGATCAGGTTGATATTGTAAAGAATGATCTCAAAAGAACCTTCGACATGACAGATTTGGGGCTACTACATTACTGTCTTGGCTTGGAAATATGGCAAAAGGAGCATCACATTTTTGTCTCCCAGACAAAGTACGCCAAGACACTCCTGGAAAAGTATAGAATGTCTGACTGTAAACCTATATCCACTCCCATGGAAAAAGGCTTGCAACTTTCAAGATTCCAGGACTCACCTCAAGTAGATGCTACTCTCTACAGGAAATTTGTTGGAGGGCTCATCTATTTGACATATACTAGACCAGATCTCTACTATGCTGTCAGCTTTCTTTCCAGGTTCATGCAGGAGCCGAAGAAATGTCACTGGAATGCAACAAAGCATGTTTTGAGATATGTCCGAGGAACAATTGATTATGGTCTGGAATATAAGAAGAATGATCAATTCTTCTTACAGGGATACGTCGACTCGAACCACGCCGGATCTGTTGATGACAGGAAGTCAACTACAGGATACATATTTCATCTCGGATCTGGACCTATCTCGTGGATAAGCAAGAAGCAGAATGTTGTTTCTATCTCATCCACAGAGGCAGAATATCATGCCGCACGAGGAGCTATGTGCGAAGTGATATGGTTACGTCACATTTTGGATGACCTGGGAATTCCTGAAAAATAGTCACCTATTCTCTATTGCGACAATCAGAGTGTGTTGAAGCTCGTGCAGAATCCAGTCTTTCATGAACAAACAAAGCATATTGAAATTGATTGTCATTTCATTCGAGAGCACATCTTGAACCATCAAATTCAGCTCCAGTACTGTCCTACAGAAGCACAAGTTGCCGACATTCTCACTAAATCTCTTGGAAAAGTGAAATTTGAACTTTTCAGGGGTCACATTTGCAAGAATAATGTAATAAGGGGGGAATGTTAGCATACGTTGCATAGTTCATATTTTAGGAGTGTTTGTTTTGTTTTATCCCTTTATTTTCTCTTCCTTGGTGTATTCCATTATTCTCTCTCCTTCATCCAAATCTTCCTCCTTCAGTTTAGGGGAATGTAGTTGATTATTTCTCCTATATAATGTACGTACTGATTGACCAAATCCTCTGAAAATGGAGGCACTTTTTTCTTGTGATGTATGTAAAACTTCATTAAGTTTGGTGCCTTTGGAGTGCATTGCAGCTCCTAGAGCTCTTGGTGTTGATGATGTCATTGAACTATAATGAATTACCAAGAAAAGGGGGGATTGTAGTCATTTTTGAGATGGAATTGACCGCAAGGTGTTGTGGAAACTTTACTGAAAAACCAAAATTTATTGCAGCTCTCAGTAGATCTTGATGTTGATGATTGCATTGAACGAATCGAATTACAAAGAAAATGAAGGGGATGTGCATTTTTGAAACAATTAATTTCAAGGTGTCACGTAAGCTTATTAAGTTTTCTGAATGCCTTGGATGTTAAATGTCTACCAATACATATGCTTGCATAGAGGCGATAATGGCATTGATTGAAACAAATTATACTTTGACTATATTGCTATGCGTATGTGATGCCACAGTGCATAAAATATGGATTAAAATAAGAAACGATGATAGTAGATTGAATGGGGCATGAAGTGGGAAGGTTTTTATCTGCAATAGGATAGGGTGGGTTTGATAGTACCTATGTTGGAGGGTGGGTGGAAATTAATGTGTAGGTTAATAAGGATTGTTGAGGAGAATGCCAATAATAAAGTGACATGCTAATATGGATAAAAATAAAGAATATGTGAAGGATCAACTTCAGTGATTTGACCAAGTATATGAAGTTACTGTTTTAGCAGGGTTTGAAATATCGAAAAAAATAATTTATCCTTTCGAAGTATATATCTATTGGTAGGATTGGAACAACTAGGTGCTTATCCTATAGAAATGGCCAATGAGGTAACCTAGATGGTAATACACGTAGACAAGGTCATTAATAGATGAGGGGGTGAGTTTCAAAATGTTACTGTAGATATGAGTAAGAAGGCATAGAAGGGAGAAAAGGATAGTAGTGGAAAGATAATGTAAACGAAATACATAAAAACCCAATATGCGTGACAAGAGGAATTTTCTTCAAGCTTATAACATGATTACATCATATTTTGAAGCTATGCAAAGAAATTATCATATTAAACGACGTCTCATAGAGGTTGATGATATGCATAACCTATACTTAGATAATATTGGGTACCTTGCCTTGGGTCATTCACATCACACATTGGAGGCTAATCATCTTTTGGTAGTTTATCTGCAAATTGACTGAGGCCCCATTTTATGTGACTAAAATGCACCTTAAGTAAAATATTTGTAGTTGGTCTATTGTACCTTTTGCCACTAGATTTTCAAAGGACTCCAGCTATCTTCGAACTTCTAAGAGGTGCTGCTGGAAGAAGGGTTTTCAACTATCACTCCTATGAATGTAATGTTAACAAACATGTTAACAATGATCAAGTTGTTTTTCCTTCAGTTTTTTAAATGTTCAGTAGGTGGGGACGACACAAGAACAACTCCTTTACATATGGCCTAACAATAAGAAAAATGTTTGTAATCAGGCCATGTTCTTCGATGCAAAGATCTTCGTGCACCGACTGTTATGAAAGGCACCCCCATTGCCTGAACCTTTTACGGATTCTCCAAACAGGAACAGTAACATTTAATTTTAGAAACAGAATGTGAGTAAGGTGACCATCTTTGCTTTGGAAGGATCCATTGAAACTTGGAAATACATATCGACAATAGATATTCCATTTTCATAATTGAATCACAATCCAGTGATCCACTCATTGTTAGAACACTCTAAACTCTAGAGCATCCTTTTGAAAAGAGACCCACAAATTGGTTTGCACAACTTAATAGAATAAGTTTTCATCCTAAATATTTGATGCTTACATTCTACAATTTTAACCAAATATATATTCTAAAAGATTCAAACCCGGGGTAATTGAATGAATGAAACTTGAGATCAGGGCAATAAGTTTCCAATTTGACCCCACTAAAAATGCATTGTTTCGAGCATTTGTGGCTGAATCCACCAGGATACTAACCTGGAAGAGAATTGCTCCTAGATGTGATTATTTGGCGAATGAGTAGTAAAAGAGAAAATAATCTATAGTTTCCTCATCTCGAAGGCAAGTGGAGCAGGGAAGATTGTCAGCTGTTAGTATCTAATACAATGGATTGAAGCCAAAGATAAGTTTTGACCAGTGGCCATTTTTAAGTTCCCACAACTATGTGTACCAATTCATATTCTGGGGACTTAATTGAGCAATAAGTTTTTTCGCTAAAGTTGAATTTGCTGTACAATACCCCTAATATAAATCCCTTCCTCATTTAATGGACCATATTATGTATTTGTGTCTTACCATAAGAATGCATTTTTGAAGTACACTAATTAATTCCTAGGTACTTTCATGGGCCAAGTGAACTACTCTTGTTCTTCTAGAATATTGAAGTACTTAAAGTCCCGTCATTTGATTTCCATTGTAGGCCTGGTTTAAGGAGCAGATTTATCCCAATGTATATGTGCCTCCAAATTCTTAATCCCTGAGCATATAAAGTGTTTTAAAAAATTCTTTTTGTTGTGGGGTAGGTGTTGGATACTTTGTTTTGAGATGTACTTCGACATGACATTTGTGTTCTAAGATGAGAAAGATACAGAATGAAGAGAAACTGGAAGGTTCCTACATGATTTTACATTTGCGATTTGTGTGTCGATCATATTTAATTATGACTGAAATTGGTTACATAAGTTTTTATTTTATTATTGGCAAATAGTTTTTTGAAAGGGACTATACCCTTGTACAACAGTGCTCAAAAGCATTATTTTTTCACCATGAAACCCAACAATAGAAAATAATATGTCCAAGATTCGAACTATCGAAAGTCAAAACCGCTGCTACAATTTTCATTATTTTTTATTTATAACTACTTAACAGCATTACACTTATTTATGTGAGAGATGTTTTTGGTAATAATAAATTTTCGTACCATATTTCTAAAACACAATAACTTTTAGTACTATGTATAAAGATTGCCAATTTTTTTCATAGCTACGAAGAATATCTTCAACAAATAGTGAGTTTGTTTTTTTTTCATACAATTTTATGGATATATTCTGACTATACATTTGAAATATACAAGTATGATATGATTGTTATTTCAAATTTTTGCGAGTATTTTATGAATAGAATCGCAAAAAAACGGTGGTCAAATTGAACTCGTGGATCCCATCCTCACAAATAGGTGTTGAGGAATTGGTGCATGTTAACCAACATAATGAGTTGAGAATTGACACCCGTCCTAGACATTTTTGCTTGTTTTAACTATATTTTACACTTTAAAATAATCACCCCATCCCTATTTCACGTGAAAGAATTTGGCAAAACCATCATTATAACTACGAACACAGAATTTGGCAAAACCATCATTATCACTACGAACACATTCATTATCTAAGTGCAACATTAAGTAGATATTTAAATAGCATATTTTACTGAAAATGTGTTTATATCGCGTATATAATCCCCCACACCTGACACTTGTAAATACAAGTTTTTTTTTAAAACTATATATATTTTAAATATTAAATAAGGAAAACATATTTAATGGAGATGGACACGCTGTTTAAACCCTTTTAACATGATAAATTCTTGGTTTGGTTTGAAGTTCGCAGTCAGCCGTCAAATTTCATCCGTGCGAACAGATACCTTTCTCTGCTCTAGGGACCGGCCGAGGAAATCACGATAATAAAAGTACAGAATGTAAAAAACCAAAGTAGGACACACTAAAATTGTGCCCGATTTTGAGGAATAGTGTCTAAAATCTCGTAGAGATGTCTATTATGAGTAGAGACGCAGGGGAAGGCGAGGTTTGATGATGGCCTCCAATCAACAATCAATGTGTATGCGTAACAACAATCAATGCCAGAGACATACCTGGACGCACTCTTCTTCCAGAACCAAACGGAATCAGTTCAAAGTCCTTTCCTCTTACGTCAATCTCTTCAAAAATTGTTCAGGTTGAAACTTCCCAGGCCGATCCCATATGGTCGGGTCCCTCTGTATTTCCCACGCATTCCTGCAGGGACAACACTGCAGGCCTCTGTCGATTCATGAGGAAGTAGAAGAGGTGCCGCTGGATATAACCTCAATGCTTCTTTCACAATTGCATGCAAATATTTCAGGTCGTGTAAATCGCCTTCCTCCATCAATCGAGCTCTTGCTGGGCTTTGTTCAAAATGTCCGGGTTCTGCAATAGAGCTGCCAGTGCGCACTCGATGGTCACCGAGGACGTGTCCGTAGCTGCATCTATAATGTTCTGCAAAATAAAAATGAAAACGGAAAATTCATGTCTACTGCCGCCATCGAAATATTTTACAAAGAATCGAAGGTATAAAAGAGAAAAATTGAAAAACATACAAGGGCGGTGGCCTTCACCACATCGTCTTGCCTATCGGTTGTTTGTTGCAGAGATGAGAACATCAATAATGTCTGGAGCCTATGTCCCCACGTTCTCACGGTGATCTTTCACCATTTTCTGCAGGAAGGCATCTCTATTACTATGCAAGTTTTTCATGGCAGATATGAGACCCTGCAGATCAAGCCACTTGCGAAACGGCAGGAAATCTCCAACCTCAAATGCTCCAGCTGAAAACGCACTCTCTTTTATCATCTTCTTGAAGTTCTGTGCTTCTTGAAAGTCTTCTGGGCAAAATGTGATTTAGAATCGAATCCGCCTCGAGTCTATTACAGAAGAAGATATTTTATTTTCTATTCTCCAAGATTAAGTTTTAGAGGACGGCCATTGAAATATAATATTTATTTAATAAAATGTATTATTATTACCTTAATTTATTGAAGGTAATCACGTCCTTTTAATGAAAAATATGCTTGGAGAACATTTAGTTATGAATATGCCCAAGACATATTAAGCTATTAATTTTTATATTTAATACTAATCGTGTTAATGATTATTTTTAACTTCTTAAATTTATTAAAATGTATTCTAAAATTATATATTTAATTTGTTGTTTGGATTTTATCATACAATTTGTAGACGAGGAAAATAATTTTACACTTATAATGCATTACAATTAATTATATAAGATGGCCTCCAAAACTAAACATATAATCACATTAAAATCATATAACAAATCACTACTACATGGGGGCCTATTTTGAGACGATAATTAGAGACAAAACTTTAGTTTTGTCTCTAACTTTTTTGTTTTGTCTCCAACTTTTTTCATTTAATTTAATAACAAGTTGGTTTTTACCTTATTGAAAAAAATTGGGGCAATTTGAGGTAGGGGTAACTTCATTCAGTTTAGGGCTTCGATCGGGACTTGGGAGTATAGGCGGCCACAAATCCATTCAAACCCCTTACAAATCTCACACAGGCTTGAGATTTCAAGCCTTTGCACCATGGCCGCCTCCAAAGTCGTCGGTGCGGGACTCTGCCTCCTCCGCCACTGCTACCACCACCTCCTTCCCTTCCTCTCGTGGTAGAGTCCAAGGTGAACATGCATCTATTTCGATAAATGGCAGATCTGGGAGCGTCCAAGGAAAGAGAAGGGCTTGTTGTTAAGGCTTTGTGTGTTTTTCGCCTAGTGCAATGGACAGGAATCGAACCCAATGATTTCACATTTGCTGTTTGTGCCAGATTGGGATATATTTGGAGCATGGGGAGGAGAATCGGAGATACACAAAAAATTGTTTTGACATAAACAAGGGTTTTCTAAGCACCAATCTTTTGTGGGTTTTGGCTGAAAAAGGGGGTTTGGCTCCTATTTTCAATGGGCTTGCAAGAAAGGATGTTTGCATGATTTGATACCCACCGCAAGCTCTCTAATCTACTCGGCGGAGTCGATGAATAGACCCAAAGAAACAAACACAACTGATCTTTTATCTCAGCGATTAAGAAATTCCACAGTCACCCCTGTGTGTTCTTGGTCAGATTTGTCAAGAGGGAAAGAGTTGGCCAATGGGATGTATGGGCAGAAGTGCCTTATTAGAACAAAGAGCATCTATTTGTGCCCACTCCAGGTGATGCCAATAATGTATAATAACTCGATGAGCCACAAGCAGAGCAAAGGTGCACGGGATTTGTTCAGCATGAAATTGATCAGGAAGAAGAGGTACGGGTAGTCAGTGGGATGAATGGAGGAAAGTCTCAATATCCTTTACACTCTCATGCCCTAGTGTAGTTTCTCCTTGAAAGGTATGAGGTAGAGGCAAGAGGCGGAGTGGTGGAAGAAAATGTACGTGTGGGTCCCCCCACAAGCCCTGTTCCCTTCTCCACTCCACTTGGAGTGCATGCAACCCAAGCTAGTTTCTACCGACCATTGTTTCTCCTTAGAGTGTTGGTGGTTTTGCTTCTGGGGTGACAACTACATTTGGTTTGTCCTACCTGAGTGGTGGTCTGGTGTTAGACTATGAGGAGGTGACCTAGGTTCAAACCCTTTCTGCTTGCTCTATTTTGATATGTCAAAGGCTATAGACATGGCCGTCTCCTCAGTAGGGTGTGGGTTTTGCACCTGAGGTAGCTATTGAGCTAGATCACATTGTGCCAGGCCAATTGTTTGCAGGGTACGTTAGTGAAGGGGATGCCCCCAAATAATTTGATGCCCCAATTTGACGCATATAGCTTGGGAAACTCCAAAATGCAACCAAAAACACGCATGTTATCGATTTTATTGGAGAAGCATTAGAGGAAGTGCTCATTAATGAGGAATTTTTTTCTCTCTCATGGCTCATATGTCACTTCAACACCTACTAGCTGAGCCTCATGGAGCTCAACACTTGGATAGTTGATCAATGTCGGTAACCTTGTATAACTGGTAAAGTCCAAATATTCCTCTTTGCAAATGGTATTTTTATTTTTATAGTATTTTATATTTCATTTAATTGTATGAGATTTATATTTCTCTGAAATTATAGGTTGTGTTTTATTTTATAAGTTTTATGATTTGAAAATATTTTGGTATCAATTTTTAGATCCAAGTGCATATATAGAGAGAGGCCATCCATTCATTTCTAAGGGGAAAATCATATAACCTGTGTGTCTAATATTAAAAGCTTTGTATCCTACCCTGATGATTTATAATAGAGCTCATTAATGTCCCATTTGATTATCTTGATATATAGTCTCAGATTTTATGGTTTTAATTTCATCATTGATTTAAGAAACATCAAAAAGAAAATTGATAGGTATTGTGATATGATTTAGTTGTCATATTTGGAGATTTTATAATGTAAGGAATTATCTAGATAACATTCTTATCCATTTATAATTGTTTGTCGTGGAAGGATTGTCCTACTTATTACTGCTCTATTTTGCTCTATTTTGTTACTGCTTTGTTCTCTATATGCTGCTGTATAAACTCTGATCTGTGCTCTCTTTTAAGTTGTTGCTTTGTTTTCTTGCTGCTGCAAATTCATTATATATCATGCTATATTTCCTTCTGTGTATCATTCCTTTTCTCCTCTATTTTTCTGTATTTTTCAACTCTTCCTACTACTTTGTTCTCTGCTGCTACAAATTGTTGTGCATACTATTAAGTTGTTGCTCTGTTTTCACACTCACACTCTTCTGCTTTGCTACTGCGCACCTCCACAAGTGAGTATAGCATGTACAAAATCTGTTTTGCATCTACAAAAACTATTAGTAATTACTATATGATATTATGTAATCCTTTTAATATAGGATTCAAATTTGACAGAAAAGTTATCAAGAAAAGAGAACTTCAGCTTCGTAACTTTCTTATATATAAGTATTGTTACAAAAGTACAAAATACATAGTGTGTAAGGTCTTTGTTCTTATGCTAAAGTAACAAAACTAGAATAATATTCAAAACGTGACAAGAATAAACGATCTTTATACATTGCAAAAATGGTTTGGTAGATAAGGCGAAAATGCTATCACAGGCTACTATTTTTTTAAAATTTTTGAAAGAAAATGGAGTATGAAATCCACTAACAAAAAATTGAAAGGTCATTTTTGTAGATCTTAAAATTCCAATTTTTCATTGGGTCATGTTTGGGTATACCCAACAATGATATATATTATTAGATGCCTTTGTCAAAGCATAACATCATGTGCATTGTATATGTTTCCAAATTTTCTTGTGCAATACATAGTCGAAAGCCAATAAATTTAAAGAATGTATGAAGATGAGATGTCTATATAGATCCTTCTCTAAAAGCACCATCTGTATTTTCCACAACATACTTCTTCCACACCTGGACAAGGTTTGGAGCATTGAACAATTCATTGAATATAATAGTTCTTCTCTCTTTCGTTATCAAATGTTTTTGGCAAGGATAATAATCTAGGTCCTCCAAAACCTATTCAATGTCTTGTCATTTTTTTCAATGTTCGTGAGAAATCCTTTCTAATCATTGCCCTTAGTAGGGGCACGTTATGAACATCAGGAAACATTGTATAAGTAGGAAGATTCCATTCATGTTTTTGTGGATCCAAAGAGACTTTGTACTCAAACATATTTGTTCATAGCAAATGAAAAGAAAACCATGTAAACACTTAAATTTTTATAAATGATTTTAAATTTTCTTGTGTAATTGATTTTTAAAACAAGAATTCTTGCATTTGTAAGAGAATTCATGATGATTTTATTATGTCCTTGCAAATCGTTTGCATGCATTTTGGTATTGGATGACAAAAACAAGCTATCATGGTTACATTTTAAATAGTTACCTAAAATTCAAGTCGCATTTGTTAGTAATATCATACTTCAAAATATCGTAACCAAAAATTACTTTTCTAGACCAAAATTTTGTTTCAAGACTTGAGAGTTTCTCGAATTTTAAGGAAACTTTAGTGCTTGAATATTTAGTTTGTGTGGAGTAATTACTGATATTACTCAGCAGAAATAGTGAAAGTCTTATTCTTCTTAGTTTTCCATTCAATTAATCATTTTATTGGAATGAATCTATGCTCATTTTTAAATTGGTTCCAAATCTATAATAGTCTACTCAAGGTGGTTACTGTATATCTATCATACAATTTTCTCTATGCATAGGAATATTCTTATTTTTCAGGTTTTGATATCTATATTGCATATTTTTTCATTCTTTTAATGTAATTTTTTTATAAATATATACAACTCTTTTCTAATAAAAGATGAGCTGCTGAGAATTTTACAATATATTATACAAATTGATGGTTTTTCTTTATCTTAAATTAAACTCATTTCTTGCATGTCAATAATAATTGATATTATAGGACAACATTTGTCAGAGAGTTGAAAGATCAATAGTTTTGGAACTATTGTCCTAGACAACCTAAATGTGATGGATAATATGGTTCTATAAACTCTATACTATATGAATGTTTCAAAGAGACATCTAGATCTATCTTCGTAGTTGCATAATCAAACACTTACTTTAGAAGAGCACATTTTCTTTAAATCTTAGAGGATTATTTATAAGCCTCATGAGGAGTTCATTGTTTATGCATTGGATGGTGTTCTATAAGTTGATATATATTTGAAGGAAAAATTAAAGGTTCTCTTACATCAGATGTTAACATTAAGCTTTTTTAAATGTAATGTTTTTAACAGAAGATGTTATCTTATCTTGTCAAGAACTAATTTACTATGGTTTCTAAATATTCTTCTACCAATTTTTTTGGTTTTACAGGTATATCTATGTTCTTAAACCTAGAGAATACACTCCATCAACACACTCATTCCTACAATCAAGTTGCCATCACAGAATATGAGTACCATCACTTTCTCATAAGGGTATGAAATCTGAGATCCTTTTAAATGTTATGTTACTGTCACACATTTAATTTATTTTCTTTGAAACTTTCAAATGTATAGAGAGTATGAGAATACAAAACATTGTTAAAACCTTAATCACCTGAATAGGGATGTATCCATTTAATAATATAATAACTTAACCTAAAATAAAATAAAATAAAATAAATCACAATATCTTGTAGAGTGAGCTCCTTAAGCCCTAAAGGTAGCTCGCGTTTTCTGTAAATGAGTTTTTCTTAACAAATATGTTTCAAATTTATTCTATCAATATAGTATCTTTGGAGGCTTCCTCTCAACCTTACTAATTGATCCTTGCTAGGTTGGTGATTGGTAGTATTAGTATCCTATTCTAGGAAGACAAATCCCTTAGTTAGGGACCTTAGAGTTACATGGTTTTGGGAGATTACCAAATTTACCAATGGAATCATTGTTTGTAGTCATTACCTCTATTCTCTCTACCCACACTTTTATATTTTGTTTTAAAACAGAAAATTATTTTCAATATAGGCTTTAGTCTCTTATCCTCTCTAATATTTTAGAAAAAGGTAATAAATTTGACAGACCTAAGTTTCTTCTCTTTTATCATTATTTTCTACCAAAGGAAAGGAGAAGAGATAAATATTTATGTCTATATTTTCAATTATGTACTTTTCTTTTAAACACAAAAGACATGCACTACGTGCTTTGGTCCACAAGGTCTCTTTAGAAACCCTATTTCTTTAACCTCTTCTCTCCTCAAATTTTCTCTCCTAAACCATTCCTTTCTTCTCTTTTCAATCTTTACCATCCTTTTTCTTGCTATAGGAAATATTAGTTATATTTCTTGTAGTTCTATAGGTGAGATAAGAAAGCTCAGAACTAGTTGTGGCAACTACCTTGAACACCATTTAATCCTGATTATGCTGGAATCTATCTTTTCTTTTGTTTTGTAAACTTTAGATAACAATAATAAGGGTATTCTTTAGAATTTCTAAAGAGATTCTTCTTTTTCAAACATTGAAATGAAGTCAATTTTTTTAATTCTTCTTTTCCAATATTATTAATATTTGTAAATCATTTTGAAGTCTCCATCTAAAATCCAATGAATACCAACTTGAAGGTTATAAGATTGAAAGCCTTTATTTATCTCTATAAAGTATGGGGGATTGCATTTCAAGCTCTAAAGTCTTCTATATGCATACCTTTTAATTAGATATAGTAAACACATGAAGAATTTCTACATACAGTTCATAAAATTGAATTAGTTTGTAAGAATATCTTAGGTATTTTTTTCCCCAAGATAGATATTTTTAACTTTATGCAGCTGAAATATTAAATTTCTTGATTGGGGATATCGTGTCTAAAATATGCAGATGCTAAGAGGAGGCCTAGGATTTCTTTGAATGTTTGATAGAACGCCTCAAAAATTAGTAGACCACAATACTAGTATAAACATTAGTAGGGATTTCTTTTAATGTTTGACATAATGCCTCGAAAATTAATACCAGTATAGACAAAAACATTGAGTCTAGAATTTCTTGTGGTATTAGTATTAACAGGGACATCTAACAATTTTTTAAGGAGATAGAAATTTTATTTGGAACTTGAAATTTAGATGAAGTCATTTGAAATAAAAAGATAAATGTTAGTAGTAACTTCAAAAGCCAAAACAGAGTAATACCTGAACCATCAAGTTGGACTGTCCCTTTCTCAAAAGCCAAAACAGAGTAATACCTGAACCATCAAGCTGGATTGCTCCTCATGGGTCCTTTGGTCTTCAGTCAATTTGGAAGGCATGGGAACAAGTGAAGCACTTGGTGGTTGGGCAGCCTATCTTCTCTTCCTTTGACACTAGGTGCGAAGCCTACAAAGCAATTTCATCGAATCTGAAATATAATGACAAGATCCTTGCCTTAAATAGAGGATGTTCTACCCTCCTTAGGTTTGAGAAAGGAATTAAAATATTTCAATACTTGTACAGATTTGGTCCCACAATTCACGATTAAAGTCCCTCAAAACTATTTTCCTTTCAAAACAAGTTTTAGAAGATTCTCACCCACTCCAAAGGCTCTCATTTAATGCTTTGAGCCCTCCAATGAATCACAATGCCTTTGCATATGTAAAAGATGTTGTTTTATATCCCAATTAGCCCAAATTCAAATTTGATATTTTTCTTATGCAGCTCCCATTGAATGTTTTATTTGTCCTAAGGCTCTGTAGTGTATCTTGAGTGCATATGGAGACTTTTGGGCACTTAAGTGACTGTTTGTTCCTTGAGACCACATCATTGAAGATCTAGTTGTATTAGGATGGAGATTCGATACAGACATGGGTCACTTCTACTTAAAAGGAAGATTATATTATTTGTTGTAGAGCATGAGCGAAGGGACTATGAAGTTAATATTTTGAGCATTTTAATTCATTATTTCTATCTGTACTCAATTATATAAGTAGAGGGAGTCTCTGTACATTTCTAGGATTTCTAGCACACTTCCTTGGACCTGCGTGAGCCACATTTTGTTTCATTTTATCTTAGCTTTTTATTTGCTGAATATGAGTGTCTGACCTTGTGATATGTATGCAAACAATGTATATTTCCTACACTAATGAATATTATTGTGATTATTTTTTGTCTGCCCTCTAATTTCATTTTTCTTCTTATCTCTTGCATGTCCATATATTGTGTTTCCTAAATTTTCAGAGTAGGGGAAGGAGTCAAAGAGCCCCAAACTCATTCTTGGTGCATCGCCAACCTTTTTTATTTTATTTTTGTCTTCCCTTTTCTCCCTGCAAGATTTTAGTTTAGCATTAGATTAGTTATTGATAGCACTAGTGTAATTTTTAGATGAAGAACCAAATTTCTCTTAAGGTTCTCTTGCATTACAGTCACACAACTGGAAATAGATCTCATGTTGTGCTTGAATTTCGGTGTGCAATCTAAACAAGACATAAGAAGACATCAATTTTAACAGCCTTGTGATTTTGTCTTATCACTTTGATGAAGCTTTCCTTCCATTGTTGCAGTTTCTATAAGGACTTTAAATAGATGGGATTCTCTGTATACACAATGGATTTCTGCATCTCCATGGAATCTTCCATGAACTGAATACATTTTTCCCTTTTCCTATCAATAAGAGCTTGGAAGTCTCTTCTTGAGGAAGCCTACAGCTAGGGATCTATCACATGACATATGATTCTGTCTAAATAGCCTGCAGCTGGGTATCTATCTCATGACATATGATTATGTCTAAATAATCACAGGCCTGCACAACTAAATCTCTACTCCTCTCAGCAAATGAATAAACATGAGTCCGAATAAGGTTTAGGAAAATAGAAAGAGGTAAGAAGTTGGGAAGACTAACTCCCTATGCCTCTTCCAAAAAACTTATTTCTTCAACAAGAAACTTATCCATGGAGAGTACATCTATTGCAGCATGAAGGTCATGCCAGTAAGCCTTGAACATTCTAGTGAGACAAGCAATACAATGCATGTCAATCTCATCAGGAAACAGCTCGATGTCTCCCTGTATAATGAGCTTGTGTAGCATTCCCTTGATGGAATTCATCAATATTTTGAATTCAATCATAGCCTCCGCTGAGTTAGAAAAATTCCTAGGCAAATGCATTTGAGCTCTGACTGGCTCCTAGACAGCGTTGAGTCTATTTTTTTCACAATTTGAGGAAAGCATTTACTTATACCTATTGCTTGGATCTACATCAGCCTCTCGGCCAATGCAGGTACTTCCAACCATGGATTTGTATATCTTTGAAAGATTTGGGTCTCTTTGAAACAATTCCTTCTCCAGCTACCTTGCCTAGGCATTTGATTCATTCCTTATTTTGTTTCTGACAAAGACGTATCCAAGGCCATGATATTCACACTCACAGCATCCACTAGAACTTTCTCAAACAAACCTTTAGTAGCTTTGTAGACTTTCGTAACCATCGCCAAAGTTTTCTTCACCCTTTTCATCAACTAACTGTGACATTCTTATAGATTCACAATTTGGGAAATTGGCAGAGGCAGAAAACACATTCAGAATTATACTCTCTTTCAGGAGTTATATAATGTTTGATAACCTAAGAAATTTGGTCATAAATGTCGTGTGACTGACCATGTACAGGCACCCTGGTGATGCCTGGAAAATACACCATTGTGAGATCTGGAATGTTGGATTTGCTTACGTTTAGTGTAATTGGGGCGTCACTGATACCCTTCCCAGCTCTTACAATTTCATCTATAGCCGCATTTAGAGATTTTGTAATTTCATACTCAAAAATGTTGTTCTTCACTCCATTGTATTCCATGGTAATCTCAGTCTCTTGGATTTTAGAACTTTGCAACCTCATGATGAGGGGAACTTGATTATAAATCCCCTGGTCTTTAGGTAGGTTAATACCTTTCAAAGATTCAAGCACGTTAGATTTACCAGACGAAAGGTCTCCCACAACAACAATACTAAGTAATTGAATGCCTTCATCACTCCCAGATTTCAAAGTGTATCAATAGCATCCAAGAGTAGTCGAATACACTCGTTAAAACTCTTATCTAGGTGGAGATTTTCCATCATGCTCAAAATCTCCCTGCTCTGTGCAGACATTGCTAATTTGTCACCTTCATAGAAACAGTCAGATCGTGACAATAATATTCAACAAGCTAGAAATGTATTACAGTAATAAATCAATAAAAATAAGGATTAAACCAAACATTTTATAGAGTTTTGATTTTTTCTTTGGTGCAAAATCATTCAAGTATCCTTGCATCGAGTGAACTTATTGTCTTGGATGGTATTGGTACTTGTCCCAGTATGGGTTTACTAATTTGATACCAATATGTTGGCTAGATATGTTTGGCTATGTTTCTTTGAGAGGTAATGATCTTCAATTTTCCAAAATTGAGATAAGATCCTAGGCCTACTAGATCGATCGGTTCATTCTCCTAGCCAATCTTTGATAGTAGGGAAAGTAGTAATGCCAACATAGAAGAATGATCAAATGATGCATCTTCAATGGCGTTTATTAGTCCAATAGTCATCTTATGATGACAACAACTCATATCTATTTATTCCAGATCTCATAGCCATTTTTTAGACCCCTTCTCTTATATCTTTGACCTCAGGTGTAAGAATGGATAGTATTCTGTTACCATAACCATCAAGGAAAAGTCTATTACCTTCTCTTAGTTGAGGCCATTCTCTAGAGAACTTTATCAAACTCCTAGTGGCTACAAAGTCTTTCTAAGTCTTTAGGTTCATTCTTTGCTAAGCCTGAGGGGTGCTCTATAGCGAGTTGCAAGTTATTCCTGTTGTTGTTGGGTGTTCTATAGTGAGTTGTTGGCATTTTTGAAATTATGTCTGGCAACCATAGTCGAGTTAGACAAAGTAAGAGTTCAATATTGTAAAATGTATATTGAACTCTTAAGTTAGTCAAAAAATGACATTTCCTATCCTTTATCATCTTTGCTTCTGCATTACAGTTTTGAGCAGTTCTGCATCAATCTTACAAATTGTTTTTCTTCTTCAATTGTACTTTTGTTTCTTCAATAGTTGCTGCAAACATCATAGATCAAATAGAAGCTATGAAATTACATGAATGATCTAATGGGAAGCTTTTATACATGTGATAATACTGAGTATGTCTCTGCGTTTTGACATTTTGGACTGATTTCCTGTTAAATAGCTATGCTTCTATTTTCTGTGTGAAATGATTTTTGAAAACTTTTCTCAATCCAATTTTTTTTTATATGCAAAGTGCAGGAAGTACTTGATAATTCCAAAGATGGTGTTGGATTTCCATAGGAATTTATTGGTTTGTCGTCACTCTTTGATCCTCCTCGCCATGATAATACTGAATTTTCCACTTGACAATATGGGTCGGCCAGTCTTGGGTCATAACCATACAATATTTGAAGCCTCATTCAGCTACCTCATGGAATAAAACTGCGCTAGGTATTATATAATGGAATACACTTTCCTATTATGTTGTTTTTTATGCGAGATTAATATGACTCTAATGCATTGAATGGTATAATGTCATGAATATGACAGGAATGGGATAATGTCAAATAACGAACATGTACACAATCTGATCATTTCACCTTTGTCAGCATACTCCAACCTATGACAAAATAAGAGCTTTGGAACATGTATTGACATCCATCAAAGCATAATGGAAAGGGGATTTTTTTTCAGATGTTGTAGTTTTGGTAGAAATGTATGCAAAAGCACAAGGCATGTGGAATGTTTTAAAAAATTCCTAGAAGAAATGGACTCGAGGGTTCCATTTCTGATGGACAAATCTGGTAGACAACCACTTCTTATGGTATGAACTTAGGCTCTGATAAAAGGCTATTATAAGGATTTTCATTGCTTATTTACATGAATATTAAGAGAATTTTATTTAGATTGCTATTAGAGGAATGAGCCTCAGTTTCTTTATGGTTGGATTGTCCTTTTACATATTGGTAATTACACTTATCACATCTTTATATCCACCCATCTTTATTGTTGTTGATTTATTTTCATTTAATTAAATTTTTCACTATAATTAGGATACTTGTATGCAGATGCAAATGAAGTAGTAATTTTATTTTTAATCATTTGTAATACTGGTATGGAGATGCCATTATCATCTGAAGATGGATTGAGAAGTGGGATCCAAAATGTCAGGCTTCATGCAACTGACTTTAGGAAAATCCAACAAAAAAATCACACGCAAAGAAACTGATCTAAAGACAAAACAAAAAATGTAGTTGAATATAATATAATTTTATTGACAATGGAGCTTTGATGTTCCATACATCCACAAGGAGAGAATCAATCACTTAAGAAAATTACCAAGTACATAAAAGTATAAATTGCAAAACAGAAATTAGAGCAAAGATCACAATTATTCATGTTTATTGTGGATTATCTGGACTCATTTTCTATTATACAGGGGCATTCTCATCAATCTACTTTGAAATTTCTTTGAAGCAAGGTATCTTTTATTGGTCTATTGGTGAGTGTTGTGCCTCAATGGTTTCACTGGACATTGTTTATATATAATTCTTGTACGTTTTTACTCAATTTTCATGCATGTAGTGTAGAATATCCACTAAAGAAAAAATAGATGAAGTATGGCTTCTTTTTGTTTTTCTGTACAGGCTTATATCCGAACATTTTCACTAGGCATGTGTGGAATTCCAGGGATTATAATGTCTAAGGTTAGTCCTTGATATAAGTTATGAAAATGGATTGATAGTAATGAGTTAGTGGTAACTAATTTTTTAGAACAAAATGTAAAGATTAGGTCAATTTAGTAAAAAATAATTATTGTCCTAATTTAAATGTAATTTGTAAATACTTTTGGTAGAATTGGAGTAAACTATACGATCATAATTTCTTGGAATCCAATGCACCTTCGCTGCTAACGATAGTAGAGAATTGCATCAAAGTTGAGACAATCAAAGCGTAGAACATGAAGATGACTACTGCCGATGGAGAGGCAATGGCTCAAAAAGGAAGTTGCTCCTAGGGAATCATATGGATCACTTGAAGTTAGTGGTGGAGAGAAGGTGTTAATATTTTATATCAAGGGTTAACGAAATTCAAAACACCCTTTTGTATTTTATCATTGTATTTCAAGGGTTAACGGAATTCAAACACCCTTTTGTTTTTTCATTTTATTTCAAGGGTTAACGAAATTCAAACACCCTTTTGTTTTTATCTTTTTTAATATTAATAAAATATTTGTGGACCCATTTATTGGGCACAATATTTAAATCAAATTGTTGTTAATTTATAATAGTAATTACTATACCACTCCGACATCATAGATGATATGTAACTTCGTTGATTGCACTATATGATATTTGGTTATTATGTAGTTTTAAAATTCATATTTTTCATTCTTTAAATTCGTATCATCTCTAGAGAGACAATAAAAATTGAAATTAGTATTGTCTCCAGAGAGACAAAATGTTAGTATTCGGTATTATCTCTAAGGAGACAATAATGATATTGTCTCTAGAGAGACGAAAATGATATTGTCTTTAGAGAGACAAAAATTATATTGTCTCTCAAGAGACAAAATATGTATCAATCATTATTGTCTCTTGAGAGACAATATTATAGACACCCACTTTGAGACAATAATAGAGATGATATACAACTTTTTTATTGTCTCTATTTGAGACAATTTAGTAAAATTTTGTCTCTATTAATGTCTCACATGACCTCCCCTTGTAGTAGTGAATGCAATTTAGGTTATAGAATCTCAATCACCTCCATATTAAAATTCAACTATCTAGTATACTAACATATGCTAAGGACTTCAAAGTGTCTTCAAGAAATAATTTCTCAATACTTCACTTCTTCATTTTGTTCCACGTTAACTCACACCAAATGATTTTTGAATTCAGTCTCTTGGTCAACGAAAAATTCTAGTTGCATTTCCTTTGGTTAGACACCATCATTCAAATAGCTTGATTCCGACACATATATGGTTCGCAAGTTGCACACAACCACTAATATTTTTGCCCCACTAGTACCACCAACTTGGAGTTGAGTTGGTCATTGGTTTCCTAAGAGAACACTCCCTTCTACAAGCCTCTACAACGAAAAATGGTGGCATTGTAATAACAGTGCCAAATAATATATTTCTACTATGCTCGAGGGGCTCAAATCAAATCCATATTGTACTGGCCAAAAGTGGACAATATTCTTAATGAATTTTTTCATATTCTAAAATCTAAAATCTTCAACCAATTGTAAACACCTAAATTTGACAATTTATCATTTCGGAATGGAAACTTTGGCTTCACACTTAAAGCATGACTTGTGTGCTCATTCCAAGCCTAGGTGACCTATCCTTATCTCTCCTCCATGACTTTCTTATTTATTCGTGTTTCTTAGTCACTTATAGAAAAATGCAAGAGCCCATAGCTATCAATATAATCCTTGCATGCATGATTTTGTGAAGTTCACAAAACCCCACAAGCTACTTGTATGGGACCATTCAATAGTTTATTCCACAGTGGATGGTTTCACCATCTTCCACCCAACATAAAAATGTTGAATCTGATGTCCTTTCATCGACCGGTTCATATCTGATAGGTCAACCTTAGTTCGAAATTAAACCCATGAATGCCTATAAAAGCAAGTCTAACTAACCTATTTCCCTCGCTTGGGAATTTCAAGAGAACTCATTGCATAATAGGTTCTTAAAGCTCTCCTAAATCCCTTTAAAGAAGAAGGAAAATATAGGAGCACCCCACACATGGTTCTGAATCAATTTACTATTTTACCTAATGATACTCAACCTTCTTCCTTTTCCTTTATTATGGACACATTTTAGAGCATGGACAAGGTTATTACTTTTAGTCCAACTGAGGTTCTTCCTGAGCACATTGTTCGTTAATGTCAACCATTTTTATTACTTTTTGCATTTAGGTTTTTATTGTTAAGCATGCTTTGATCAATATCTAATCTGGTTTGAATATATTCCCCAACTCTTTGCTCCAAAAAATTGGTATTTCTATTACTACAATTGATAGTACTATTACAATTTTCTGGTCCCTTGATAATGTATCAATAACTAGACTTGGTTAAATTACTTTAGAAGTTTGAATTGGCCCCAAGAAGCTCCCTACTACATTTCACATTATGGATAATGATTTTCATTAAAATCTCCTCGTAGAATGTCCTTGGATCTAATATATGGAAGCTATCACATCCATTATTCATCAATTTTCAAATTTATAGATGATGGACCTTAAAAGTGGACTATTTTATTGACGAAAAACTGTTCAAGTATTTCAAAATTGATTATTCTGCTTTGATTGATCTTATTTAATTACCCACATGTCCTAGCCTTTTTTATGGATAAATTACATACATGTGTGATAGGTGAGTCAAGAAAAAGTTTATATGATACTACATTTTTGGTGTCGCAATAGTTGAGATAACCCTAATTTCATCTTGTCCCTATATGATTGAGGTACTTTTTATCAATATAAACTTTTACTATCTCCTCCATTACCTCCACTATCCTATAAGGATCTTGTCAATTTCATTTATTAGTTAATTAGGAGAAACTTGATGGCCTCGTCATAAATTTCTTTGATAGTGTTGATGATATTATAGAAATTATTGTTGAGAGTTGGCGCATACTTAATTTTAATCTTGTGGTTGAGGATAACTCCATTTTTTATTCTCATTTTGTATCTATTATCCTTGGCCATTACTTACTTGAATCACCTATGGTACATACTAAAAATACCCCTCCTTCAAAGCTAGATATTTCTATCGAAACTAAGTTTGCATCTAAAATTTTCAATTTTTAATTTACTCGTCCAAAGACCTTTTTGATTCCTCTGATCATGTTTGATGACTATTGTGTTGATCAAAGGACAAGAACTACTACTAACCTTAGTATTTTATAACCAATTATTAATATGCTTGATACTATGCCTAGTTTTAGCTATGTTACTTTTAGCTATGTTACTTTTCCTAAACATCTAGAAATGTCAAGATAAATTTCTCACAATTTTTTTATTTTGGCCCCTTTAACTTCACATTGTACTCGTGTGAATAATGTGCATGAGGTTGAGATGATTAAGTGGAGAATAGATATAAGATTTAATTTTTGTAGGAACAAATTTCTCGATGGAATAGGTGCAGGACATGTAGGTATTTAATTTCCCACCTTTAATTCCCATCATTCCATTCATGTCTACATATTACCTATCAAATTGAATAATTTCAAATCGAAAACCTTTATGCCATGAAATAAAACAATAGTAATCTTTATTGATAGATAAAATCTACCTCTCTCCTTTATGTATGATTTCTTGATGGACTCAATTTTTGATGCTTATTCACACACCACAGGTATTTTCCTATAGTTAATTGAACTTATAATTAGAACAAGGGGCTAAAAATTTCTACAAGATGCAAGCGTTCCGGTTGGGTTTCAAAACTTGAAACTTTTCCAATTTTCTTATACACCCTATATTATTTGTGTGGGAAAATCTAACCCATAGAATAGGTGTTGGTCATGTAGGTGTTTATTTTAACCATTGTAATTTCAAACATTTCATTCATGTCTGTGGATTATATATATGTTTTTTGGGGTTGGACTATAGAAGTGTGGAGGATGTTGGATTTAAAATGTGTAATGTCAATTCAATCTCGACACACCAAATTTAATGTCTGATTATAATGTGGAGGAGGCTCAAGACTACTCGAAAACCATGTTGCATTTCTATATCATGTCCAATCCATAATTATTTAGGATCCTCAATGCCTTTGTGATTGTTGATGTGAGAAACCCTTTTTAAGTTTCAAAAACACACTGCTTAGTTTCCTTTTACCTTCCATGCTTCATTCCCCTACATGTGATTTGTGCATTGTTTCATAAAGTCCCACACACCTTCTTCATATCCCTCATAGCTTCCATATCTAGGGTTTGTGGTAGCATAATGCAATACTCATTACTTTTGCATTTCTACACTCCTCACACCAAAACACTCATTATTGATGTAATCTCACACACATCCTTTCAAACTTATACAAAACATTGTAACACATCATATCCATATGACACGTAAACAAAAACATTCCTTTCTTCTTCACATTCCAAAACCTTTAGCCAATTTTTTAGTTCAACCTGATAATTGCATAATCCTCCTTATTGCAACATACTCACTAATAATTTCAACATCATAACCCTTTTAAGGTCCAATTGAATCTTTATATCCTAATGATTTGATCCATTATATCCTTCATAACATTAATTTTGACTCCTTTAATGTGATTTTGGTAATTAGATGCGAGGAATGATATCAACAACATGTTATTTCATCCTAAAATGAATGCATTGGATAATTTAACAAATATATAGGACACTATTTGAGAAATTAGTTTGATGCATACCAATTTCTTTAGTTAGATTTATTACCCTAGCTTTCAAAGATCTTAAGGATTTTATAATCTTATTTTGAGGTGTAAACATATACTTGATGTTCTTGTTGTTGATAAGGTTGGAAATAATATTGGATATCCTTTCATGTTATAAGGATCAAAACCCCATAGATATTGTGATTGGTACTCTTAATTATACCAAGTTGCTTAGTATGACTACATCTACTTGTCATCTTAAAGGCCATATAAATATGCTTACTCTCCTATACACTCCTTATAAAAATGTTACTTAAATTATTTATCTATTGTTTAATATGTTCCTCATCTTGGTGTAAGTGGTTTTATTAAATCCTTTTTGTGTGAAATGATGATGATGAAAAGGAAATAATAAAAAATGTGTGTGATTCCTAATTCTATGTATTGTTGAGAAGGCCATAGAAATATGTGTACTCTAATATCTAATGCCGTTTAAAAAAAATCAAGTACTTTATCTCATGTTTAAGATGCTACTCATATAAATTTTTAAAACTACTTTGTTTAAAGGGTCTTAGTAAATCCATTTTCTTTCAATTTATGATGAGACTAAACATGTAATAAAATATATGTATGATTCCTAATCTTGAAATCTTGAGGTTGAGTATATTCTTGGAAAAAATTTAATTTACAATGGTCACATGAGTGAAACCTATTACACATGGTTACTTTGAGATTTGTATCTACGACATGCTTCCTGGCCTATCTAATCACTCTCAAGAGTAATAACATTGTTCACAATCTGCAACTATACTATAGAAAACAAAAACATTTTTTTATAAGGCATTTGTTATGTACATAAATGATCCTACATCATACACCCTCAATAAGTTTGTGAAATTATAAATGATCTCCTACTCTTCAAACCTCTATAATATCTTACAATGTTCTTGCATACTTTTCATTCTCATACACAATCATCCAAACTTCATCTTCAACTACTTTACCCTTCCACTTGACCAAATATTTCTTGTACTTAGATTTTTATGTTATCTTTTTACTAAGCAATCCATCATCATCTCTTTGCATTATATTTTCTTATGAGGAAATTGTTATTTCCAAACAAAATTAAATAATTTAATACACATTCCTATGACTTTATTTTTCCTCATAATAAGGGAAAAAATATGTCACATTGAGTATATGAGAGATATTATCAATCCTATATCTCATAGTTCTAACACATAATCAATCATTGAAAATTTCCTTAAAATATTACATATGACCCAATCTTACTCCACTAGAGTCTTTTATGTGCTCCACCTGAACATACTAAATTTTTTATGATTGCTCTTGAAGAGTGGACTAAAGGGAGAAAAGAATAACCCTTCTCACCTACACAAGTTTTATACATAGAAGAGTTAGTAGATGGATCAAACTGAGCTAATAACTTGTTAATCCATGAAGATACTTTTGCAAGTTCTTTAAATATTTGGTGTGATCTCAATCCATTTTACTCTCTTACCATCAGAAGGAAAGTCAAACTGACCTTATCTTAGTGCATCAAGAAATCATTTGTGGATAAACCTGGTTCTGAGCTAAGAACAACCTAGGTTTAGATAGAAAAATCTAATCCAGGTCAATAACTTTTTTTTGAAAGGTGAGTCCTCGAATGGCTTTGAAAACTATAGTTTCCACAGCAAAGATTCAAAGTCAATTATAATTTAATAAAAGAAATTTTTCCCGTTGTAACAACCATTAGATCCACATTACAAAATTAACGAGTATAATTAATCCAAATATAGTTAAATTTCTCTTAGGTGTTAATTTAATAAAAAAATTAAATTAACACTATATTTAAATGTTCCTTAATTAATTTTAGAGGGTCAAAGGGGCCCAAGATCAATTAAATGCCCAAGGTTTTTTAATTTCACTAGGTCAAAACAATAACCAAGGTTCTTATTTATATGGGATATAAAAAATTCTCTTATCCCTTGACGCGACTCCTTAAAAAGGTCAACCCAAGCTTTAGAAATAAAAATTTAAGTTAGAAAGGGGTAAATTCCCACTTACCCACTCTCAGGCTCATCTTGAACTTCAACCTGATTTTTCACTGCATTTAACACACTTAACTTTTCCTGAAAACATTCCATTAGATAGGAAATTTCTTCCCCTTTCCAATGATATAAAGAAGTCCTCCTAACTCCTCATATTTCTTAAGTTACATGGGCCGGTGGTCCTGGGGAGGAAACTTTTCCCAAAAGCGGGCCTGCGGGCTTGGGGAAATTTTTTCCCTAAAGGCAGGCCTGCGGGCCTGGGGAAGAAACTTAGCGCTTTTTTCCCTTAGGGAAGAAAAAGTGTAATTTACACTCGTGCACCTGGCTAGTGAGTCCATGGACGGGCTTCGTGCCCCAAGAAGAAAATTTTTAAGCTTGAGGTCGGCAAGGGACATGTGTCAAAAAATTCGAGTCTAGGCGGAAAGGTGAAAGTTAAAAGATTACAAACATCCTTCCGCTGATCCGCCGAGGAATTTTTGGCAGATTAAATTAATTTTTCAAACTTTGAACTACTTTTTTTTTTTTTTACCGAAGAGAGAAAATTTTGGGCCAGCGGAGTGTGCGGGAAATTGTTGTCTTTTTTCCTTTTTTGAAAAAAGAGCAAAAAGTATCTTTCGGCCCCACAAGTCCGCTTAGCAAAATTTTCCTTTTTCATAGTTAGTTTTTTTTTTTTGAACCTAAAAACGGTGAAGTAAAAAACTTCAGAAGACCATAACTTTTGATTGGAAACTCGGTTTTGGGAAAATGAGAACTTTTTGCAATGGTCCTGAAATCCTCTTTACACGGGAAGCATAAAATTTTAATTTTGACAAACTTAGGTGGGTCAATTTTAAGAAAACATCTTTCCTAACATTAACATGTGAATTAAACTTTTTCAACTACTAGAATTGATTCGATCCAGCCATTCTTTCTTCTTCAACATGCCAAGCAGACATGGAGATTTGCACTTGAAATATTTCAAATGGACTGCAAGGATAAAATATTAATGGTTTAGATTCAATACGAATTTCCTTCTCTTTTCTATGAAATTGTACTATTTTGCCTCTTGTCCAATTAAAGATGAATTGTGTAAATTACAAGGGCAATACAAACTATTTTGGAATGTGTTTTGATCATCCTTAGTTCATTCCAATCTAAATTTACAATGTTAAACTTTCCTTCAATCAATATGTGAAAAGCAAGAATGTAATTCTATTTTTAAAACGTTCCTTCAAATAATACAGAGGAATGTAATAATTATAACACAGGGATTTCCAGCCTTCAACAGAGAGTTTAAAATATACATAAAACAACAAGTTTTAAACAAGAGTAACACCTTTTGATGAAAGGTGAATTCAACATTCAACTAAATGAACTAATTCCTTTTACACTTATTTTCTGCTTGCCAAAATATGCCAAATAACTCTTTCTCATTCATTTTCCACATATAAATACAACTTTCAGCATATACATCTCTCACATTCAAATGTATCTTCCATTTCCAAAAATAGAGAAACTTTCCACCACAAATATTATTACAATGCCATCCAATTGAAGTGGAAAATTTCATAATAAGGAACCCAAGGAGAAACTGCAAACATTTGTCTTCATCTCAGCTCCAAAACAACAATAAGAAGATCCACCATATATATTTTGACCACAATAAAAAGGAGGAGAGGCAACGCTCTCCACCCAACCAAGAATTTTAATGAAGAGGAGAAGTCGTCCTCCTCATTCGCCCCCGAGCCCTGACCATAAAGCAATAAGTGATGTATTTGAGCTCATGGAAACAAACAAGATTTCACAAAATAAAAATAATTTTCACATATAGAACATAGTCCAAATACATATTGTAATATTTGCAACCACAGAAGAATAACAAACAATACTCAGGCTTCATCATGTGCAAGCCAAAGGAGCAAGACCTATGGGGGAAGTTCTACATACCTCCCAATGGGGAAATCTGTTTCACCACCTGAAAACAAACCCTACCAACAATATATATATTAATTTCAAAACCCTGACATGCCCTTATTCCTCCCCCAAGTACCCCTTATACCTCCCATTTCTTATTGCCTCCCCAACCTTATGGCACCCATAACGAGTAAATAAATGCAAGCTATTTCTTTTATAAGGTGGAACCCAAATCCCAAACTCCCTCCACAATAACACTTATACCCCCAAAACTCTTGTGCCTCCCCACAAGAGATCCCCATAGTCTTCTCCTACACCATACCTAGGCCATCTACCCAACTAGCCAACAAATACCAAAATATTCAAAGCATTCACATATGCATAAAAAAAAGAAGGAACATTTTAAAGAGCCAAGCTCCTACCTCTCCATGATAGAGTTTGCTTCCAAAAGTTCAACAACAAGCTTTTTCCAATCCAAACATAGTCTAAAATCTCCAACAATCAACAAGCATTCAACAAAAATCTCTAACTCTCTCCAAAATTATAAGAGCTCAAAACCAAAAGAAGTAAATAACTATAAATCACCAAAAATGAAGTAACCAAATGAAGTAACCCCAAAACAAGCCAAGGAATTCGAATAATAGAAAGAGGGAAGAGGAGGATGAGGTGGATCCATGTAGGATGCCACATCACACATCCTCAACTCCACCTCATAAGTCAACTTCAAACTCCAAGGCACAATTAAAAAGGTGGGTGAATAAATGACCTTTTTACTTACACACACAATCCAAGTCCACACCCCAAGGACCAAAATTAATTATATGTAAGAAGGTGCAATTGAAAACTTACAACTTGTCTTCCAAAAATACATAATGAAGGCTAATTTAACTCTCCAACCCATAGGTAAGGTTGGTATACAAATTTAAGAGGTGTGGGACAAGTTTAACTTGTCCCACAAGCCTCCAAAATCAACCCCTAAGGACAAATCCGAATTTCAAAAGGAAGGTGGAGTGTTTCACACTCAAAATTACTTACACATTACTTACAACACCTAGTCCAAGAGCCATCAACTCTAATAAATTGCATTCTTTTGACCCAATTTAATTTAAATTTAACAACATGATTACTCACAAATCTAGACACAAATTAATAAATACTAAAGGGGAAATACATCACTAAAATCACATACTAAACTTAAACAAAGGAACCAAATAAAATAATACACATAACACCTTGGTCACATTTAAAGCCCAATGGGAACCCTTAACAACAAGCACACATAACAAAAACATGTTTCCATGGTCACCCTTGTTGAATTTACCTAGAATTCTAATGTGGGTGGTCTCCAATCCCCCGATGTTTGTTGTGACATGTTTACCTGCAAAACACAAATACCTCCTTCGGCCTCATGGCCACATAAAATCATCCAAAAAATTACAATATAACTCCAAAATCATCTATATACATGAATCACAACATCATCAAGGCAAGTAGCATATCATTTACAATTTCCTCAATAACTATATGATCATCAAGATTAGTTCAATTTTCTAGGTCTACTCAATATGATGAAATATCACATGTCCAAACAACATCACATAAATATAACCATGTCAACTCATTAACCATGTCAATCATCATATCATCATCAGTATAAAATGTTTCTAATAATCCACATGCATCATATATGAATTGAAATCAATAATAATCCATGATCTAACATGTGTTTCACCTTTTTCTTAGATTGTTTCTTTGAAGTGTTGACGAAATAGATAGGGTAACAGGCGTAGGAGGAATACTTGTTCAAAATGTGTCGAAGGGATGGGCACTGCGCGTGTATGACTTCTAAATCCACAATTTGATCGTGAGAGGACCTAACCTGGCTAGGAGGAACTACCTGTAATGGTGTAAATGGGAAGACCACTAAAGTTTCTCTTAAATGAATCATGTGCAGTGAACTGTTTAGCATAAGCTAGATCCGGGAAGGTAGGATACTTCCTAGATGGCTGTCAGTCCACTCATTTTAAAACAATTCGATGTTGATAATGTGAGTAATCCTAGTTGATAATTTATAAAATGATTTAGGTATGATCAATTAAAACAAATAATAAGAAATAGATTTAATCTAACAGGTCAAGCGAGAAGTGGCAAAGGTACTACAATGAAGCTTGGTTCTGGGTCTCTGCAGATCTGATAAAATCTCAGGTAGATCATGGTGAATATAGGGTGAGATAAAATTTGGTGAATGTAGTTTTCTACAATCTTGTTGGCATAATTGTTGTCATTCGTATTTTGTGACTTAGTCGAGTATAGATTGTTATGTGTTAAGGGGTGTAACCGAGCTTAAGGTGTAACCGGTGCTAGTTACTTTGAATTCATGGAAATGACCACAGAATAGGCTTTTAGGTCTCCTTTGTGATTACATTTTTAGAGGACTTTGGTTGAGTATGTGACATGTATTATGAAGATTAGAGCAGGGTTTGGAAGGTTTTAATGGGTATACACGAGAGGGTGAAATTACTGGAGAAGGTCAATGGATGAGCAAATACAGAACAAATGGATGATAAAATGATTTGGTGTGAAATGAAATAACCAGGAGGAGTAGTAATGTTGTACTTACTTGGATTTCATGTGTCCTCAATGTCTGTTGAGTGAGGGTGGAGGTACTGATATGGGTTTGAAGAAACAGAGAGTGGTCAGGAAATAATGAGGGGAAGCTTCTGCATGGGCTTGCATGTTGGACTCCTTCAGAGTCCTGCATTGGAGATAGATCAAATCGTGAGTTCTGGGATGGCTGTGAAGGAGAAAATGCTTGATAATTCTTCCTTGGATGTGAGTTTCTCACTGGAATTGGCTTACTCATGAAGATTCGTTATTCTTTGAATACATCTGATGTGAGGATTTGCTCATTCAATTTCACCCAATGTTTTCCAACCTTAGACTTAGATATTCCAACCTTGAGAATAAGGTTGTTTTGGGGATTAAAAGGGGTAAACGATGACGGTACTCATCTGCAACCAAGTGCATTATATTTAGGGGTAACATTATGCATCAAGGTAGGATTTCCTAGGTTTACTAAACTAGGTAGATCCTCCATAATTTTTTTGGATCTTGTGCCGTTTGCATTCTACGGATTAGACTGAGACATATTCTTGTGAGCATGCGTATAATTGGTTAGAGGGCTCATATGCACTACATTGATTTTAAGGGTTTAAAGGATGAGTCTTAGTTAGTTATGGATAAACTTTCTAAGAATAGGGTCTTAGGTTGAGTTCATGCTTGGTGAGGTGTTTGTGCTACTGTCATGTGATATTATTATTAAGACCTCAAATAATAAATATAGTGAGGATAATGCATTAATTTAATTTAATTAATTGAATTAATATTAGTGGAGTGAAGGGGGTCATGGCTAAGTTAATGTGATTTATTGTGTTCTTAAGGGTGCTTATATGTCGCTAGGGGAAAGTCAAGGGAGTGTGACCTAATTTTAGTGTCTACACTATCAATAACATGAGAGCACTAATAAAGAGTATTCAACACATTGTTACAACAGGATTGAATCCTAACTCCATCAATGAGATAAGCCAGTCAATGACTGAAATTGCTGCATTCACATTTTTCATATACACCTCGAATCTAAGATTTGTCCCACCGCTTGACATCCTCTTATTAGCTTCGAACTCCTCCCAGAACTCCCAAAATCTATCCAAACCATTCTCTCCGTACTTCACAGGAAGCCTTCATTCCAGTGCTCCATGTTCTTCAACCCGATTTTTCTTGAAATCATTCCAGAATCATCGAGCTTTCACAAATTTTCCATCAAAATCCCTAGATAGCAATTTCAGTGAAAATACGAAAGGAGATTGTACAAGCTCCCAGATGGCTCTTATATCTTTTCTAGTCATGTACTCGGTATTGGAAGACAAGTCCTCGTGCTATAATATCCGTTGCCCTACCTCAAACCAGCCACACTAGTTTAGTGCCTTCTGCAACTTGCTCAAACCTGAATTAAGATAAAATATCATCATGGAACCAACTTGGATCAATTTATATTGCAAATGAATACGATGAATTTAAAATCAATGTTATGTTACACCTAAATCTAGAAAATAAGAATGACATAGACTTGATAGGGCCTGTGCTTAAAAAGCCATGAAAACATGGCTCGAAGAAAGGATTTACATCCCTGGACACCCAGCCAATACCTAGTGTTTTGCCAAGGGTGATGTCCAACGCTTTTGTCATGACACAAAATTGTCAATTT
The DNA here is from genome assembly GCA_019776745.2 of Taxus chinensis. Lineage (NCBI taxonomy): Eukaryota > Viridiplantae > Streptophyta > Pinopsida > Cupressales > Taxaceae > Taxus > Taxus chinensis. The sequence goes on along the minus strand of JAHRHJ020003662.1, from coordinate 3,125 downwards.
TGCCCGCTAGATTTGTCAAGACAAAATTAGATCTGTGGTTTTCAGGAACATATCAAATACATGTCAAGGGTTATTTAAAAACCTTAGGAAATATCATGGATAAGTAGACATTAGTGCCTTGGCAATTGGGCTTAGAGTCACTATACCTTTGTTCCTAACAAAACTACCAACACAATGATTCGCAAAAGTGAAACAAACACATGATAGTTTCTTTGAAGAGAACACATCGCCGCAAAAAAGTAAACACATCTACGTAAGGATTTCTTGGTAATACAAACCTACATCACCTATGGTACTTTTGGGGGACAAACCACTATCATTAGTCGAGATCATCATGGCCATCGCCCTGCACATGCAAAATTACACATATCGGGGAGCTTGGCAACAAATGCCTTTGCTTTGTAAACCCATTGAGCGGTGATCAATTAGATTTGAGCCGCTTTATCACCCCATATTCGAGTTGAAAATTATTGAACTCTATAGCTACCCGGCAGGATGAGCGTCCATTCGAGTATGACACAGTTTCCTTCATTGCTTTGACTTTTCATTTCTGACAGCTACATCTACTTTTTTGATTTATACCTACTTTTGATTTCTCGGATAGATGCTTCCTACTACTACGAAGAATTGAAGTGATTGATCATATTAAACTCATAATGTTCACAACCAAGCCTACGATACCCAATGAAAATTTGACCTTCCTAGTCTTTTCCTGATGCTTCTAAGAAGACTTGGTAGAACATTGAATATGCTTCTGGTATAGAGATTTCGAGGACGTTTTCAACACAATCACAAGTTTCTTGAAAGTGTTAATGCTTTACCAAATATTTACTCCAAAAGAGTCCTCCTTCGGAAACACACACCATACTCATCGGTTCTATCGTGTTTCGGTACACAAGGTGTGATTCACACAGTACCTCATTCTCTGAAAAGTAAAATGAGCACAAGGTGGGATATGAAATTAGCACAATCATCCATTTTCCATTTACCGTTGTGATCATATGCCCTACGAAGATTTGAAGAAATTGCTCTACTGTCCCAACGAAGATGATTAGACGTTCTTGACAAATAGGTTCAGGCCCTGAGAGACATAAGAACCTTAGGTTTTATGGACTTCCTCAAAAATTAAATTAGGTCCTCTTCTTGAATGAAATCATCCTTGGGAAAGGATCCATCACCTTATTCCAAGTTTATCAAGTTCTTCACGGAGAAGGTCTAAATCTCCTTCTAATGGCGCAAAAGAACAGTCATCACACAATTCACAATCATATTCATAGGCCTACATCCAAACAAGTATTCTAACTAGAACTCCCATGTCAAAATGATTGGAAATACTGGGATAGACCTACTAAGAATGAGCGCCATTGTTTAGTCTAGTCAATAAGTCCATGACCTACCTACAACACCAAGTAGACAACCGATTACATCTATTCATCCAACGTCTTATGGGAATTACATTCTTTCAAACTCATCTTGGTTCCTGGAGGGTCATCATGATCATCTTTCTTATAGCTTGATCAAACTTCTATACCCCTCCATCAATACCCGGTAGCTTATCCATCTTCCTCTAACATTGTCTTTTGGGGTAACCAAGAATAACTATTTCCATACGCATGATGACATGGGAACCAGATGTCCGCTCTTCAGGGCATATGGATTTTGAACCCTATACGTCCCCTAGTCCCACTATAGGCCGCAATTCAACATGCTTCTTCATTTTCACCATGCTCCTATGTATGAAAGCATGGCATACGATCGACATCCATTTGTATAGCCCCATCAACATTCTGAATGAAACTCTGGCTCAACAACATACCGTACGAAGCTGCTATTGTCTGCCATAAGTCCCTCTTTCATAACAGTGATTTTCTTGTATTCAGTGTGAAAATCTTCAAATTCCTACCCCCTCTGAGAATATTTGACTTGGGCAATGAGAGGTAGCTTCCTCATAACTTCTCAAAACCAAGTGAGTGGGAAAGGGCACTCTTCCACCACGAACAGGGATCTTTCACTCATCGTAAGACTACAGACTAAGACATTTTGAAGTCCATGTGCCCTTGAGGGAAGCAATACTTGCACCTTGTTATAGACATCAAAGTCACCTAATCATAGTATATTTTAATTTATACTCCATGCTTTGTCCGACAAGGTAAGAGCGTAGAAAGTCTTCAAGACTTGTAAGTCCAACTTGATAATATCAAGATCCACCAAAATATGTAACTTGAAGGTAAAATGCGACACTAGTCATTAGTCTTCGACGACAACAATAGCAAGAACAAGTGCTACCCAAACCACCATGGAGAGCATTGAGGTAAAATATCAAGCATTCCTCAATCCAAAATTGTAGCAGGGGATGAGGACAATCCAAGATATTTCTATTGACTATTTGATTGAACTTCTAAAAGTCCTCTCGGAACTCCCAGTAACCTTTAGAACATAGGTGACTTTCTCCATTGAATCCTTCTGCTAACACCCCAAAATCTTGTAATATGACTAGCTAGTAAAGGCTAACACCATCAATAGCCTGGAAACAAGTTTTTGCTGGTGAATTAATTACATTATGAATCAAAGCTTAAAACAATGCATTAACGTGTGTATTAATTAGTTGACAATTCATCCTTGAAAAACTATGTAATGGGTAGGCTCTTTCATTTCGAATATTTAGCCTAAAGATCACTTATGTGAGATGTTTCCTAATTAACATAGACCTAAATAGATCTAAGGTGCAATTAAATTAATGGTTGTTGCTATTTCAACAAAATGGTGAGATGAGTCTCTCTAACAATGGCTGAAAACATATCATTGAAACTATATGTGATGGATAGGCTCTTTTATTTTCGATAGTTCAACATAAAGATCACATTTATTTTCAAATTGAATTGAGTCAATTTAATCCCAAGAAGGAAGTAAGGTAACTTAGTCATATTAGTTAGTATGACATACTCATCAAAGTATGGTGTAACATTTTTAAGGTTGGAGCTTGGTCCTTTATGTAGTTTTCGATTTGAGGAAAAATTTCATCTTGGTGCATGTGAGACTAAAAACATAAAGTAGATTAATGCTTGTTAATCATGATTAGTGAATTAATAAGTGATTAACATGTGAGGAGCCTTAATTAACCACTT